>JAWZYV010011853.1:600000-880000 GCA_038373885.1 Cheiracanthium punctorium
TTTATAATATTGGTGTATTACTGTGATTAAACGTTCGGGGTTTTATCTGGTATTTTTATTTCAGAAGAGATGAGTATTTTCACTGTACACAGCAGTACCTTGAGATACGAGTTTAATATTTAGTCTTCTCAACAACAGATATCTCGAATCATTTTTCAAAGAAATATATGGAAACGTGATTCATTTCGACCAGGGTCAAACAGACCTTTGCAATTTTCGGGGTATCTAAATAAAAATGGTAATCAGGGATTGGCAAAAGTTCTAAAATCTTAGAAGCCAGCAAAAACTTTTAGGAGACATATATACAATGTGCAAGCTAAAGTCCATTGCCACCTCAATAATTTCTGAACGGCAAGAGCTACAGTCATAAAAGTCTAAGTATAGTATAGTTGACATGCGCTACGCAAGAAAACTGCTTACAGCGCCACCTGACAGCTAAATTTGGAGTTATCGTTCTTATCTCAAAAACGGTACGAGATATGGGGAAAAAAATCAATTGCAAAGCTGTTCAGCGTCACCGATTTCTTTAAAAATGACATCTTGAGCACGTTAATGATAAAAATCGAAGGCATAAAATGCAAGGCATAAAAATGCATTACTGGTGCTTTTGCTAGCGTGTCGTGGGCCATATTGTATAACTTGCAGCGGTAATTGCAGAACAGCGACCAGATGTGTATTGTTGCTGATGGAAAAAACTTTCATCATGAAGGATAAATGTCAGGTAAGTGCAGTTTGGGGAAATTCCACCGAGCGTTTCATACCTTCCATACCAAGTGCGTTTCATACCTTCCATCCGTAGCACTATTGTGCCAATTAATGGGCGTCATGTGCAAATTAAGGTATATTTTCTTACGAATTCGATGATGTTGAACAACTTTGTAATTGACATTTTCCCCGTACCTCTTCCCGTTTTTGAGATAGGAACGGTAACTCTGAATTTAGCCGTCAGGTGGCGCTGTAAGCAGTTTTTTTGCGTAACGCATGGCAACTTTACTATACCTAGACCTCACTTTTATGACTCTTGAAGCTCAGAAACTATTGGAATGACAACGGACTTTAGCAGACGCACGGTAGATATGTATATATATATATACAGGGTGTGTCACAACTCCCTACCGGGGTTGGAAGGCTTATAAAAAATAATACATTAACAAAGCAACAACAAAATTGATTTTACTGGAGAATGAAACATTACAAGTTCTGTTTCACCAATAACGAGTTTTCCTCGTCTTTGGATGGGTCGAGGTTCTGACGCTGACAATCGCCTTCTTTCGTGGCCACCTTACTTTCTGGAGCTAATTCCATGCGATTTTTTTTTTATGGAGGTTACATAATAGATCGTGTGCTAGTGCCTTCTGTGCCCCATTATTTAAAAGATTTACCTCAAAGGACTAGACCCGTATTCGCTACCATTGATCGCGACATGTTAACCGTTTGAAGCGCAACCCTTTCCCAATGCTGAAAAAAGGGCAGCCGTTGCCATCCCTCGACTTATCTACCAGCAAGAGGGCGGACGATCGAAACATTCATCGCGTGCCACAGATCTAGAGACCCTTTTTGGACGACAGGGTCTCTAGATCTGTGGCACGCGATGAACGTTTCGATCGTCCGCCCTCTTGCTGGCAGTTAAGTCGAGGGATGGCAACGGCTGCCCTTTTTTCAGCATTGGGCAATTTATCCAGTCGTTCTCGCATTCTTCTATTTTTCAGCGGAGGTCATTGCTGTTAAAAATAACCGTGGCATTTTTTTTACGGGAAATGACGTGCTGAAAAGTAAAGGATTATCGGGGAGCTATGTCACCCGCAACTATTTTTATAGAAATCAAATCTATTGTTTGTGACTGGCAACAGTGAAAACGTCAAGAGCTTGGTGTCCTTAGGGCGATGACACCGCGCGTTAAAGGGTTAAAGTCAGTGTTGGGAAAGGAAAACTTTGACTTTAGACTTGATATCTGCCGCATCACGAAAAGTACACATATTTAACATTTATAAAACAAAACTTGTAACATTTCTTTATCCTATAAAGTCAAGTTTGTTGATGTATTGGTAATATATATATATATATATATATATATATATATATATATATTATATGCCTTCCAAACCCGGAACGGAGGGAATTGTGACATACCTGTATATATATATATATATATATATATATATATATATATATACAGCGAGTGTAAAAATTTTAATGCCAGGTAAAGTTTCCTCGGCGTTTTTAAATGTAAGGAAACATTTGCTTCAAAGTATTAGGATGTTTATCGCTAACTTTAAAAGACCAATGCTATAGACAAAATTTTTAATAAACGATTATAACAATTAAAATTAAGTGGAAATGAAAAACAACTGAATTTTACTGTGTAAGAACTTTAAGGCCACCGGTAAAATGTTACAATATTTTTATATAAACTAATATAATACTCCCGAAATAATGTCATGCTTCAGAGTACAACCTTAAGTATATTTGAGAAAGGTAATTATTTTTTTTTTGTATGTTTATGATAATTATAACAATGGCAAGACACCGAAAAGATTAGCAAAATATGCAAAGGGACAAATTGTTATTCTTATTCGTCAGGATTGAGTATTTGGCCTAAAGCGAAGAGGATTGGAGCTGTTGTAAATAATTTCTTAAACGTGAATGATTGGCCAAAGGAATGCTAGAGCTAGGCCTAAAGCTTTATAATCCAGGGATGAAAGAAGAGTTTTGCGACTTGCTTTGACAGAAAAATATTCAAGCGCTGAAATTATTAAGCAAACGGGTTTCAGTGTTTGTAGAAAAACTATGTTTAATATTATTAGAACGGCTGGTAATTTGCAGTATGCTTTAAAATTTGTTCAACCCCCTTTATAGAAACAATGACTTGGGATGAGCAGTGTCACCAGGTAGTTTTCTCCGATGAAAAAAAATAATAAGTGGAATTTAGAATATCCTGATGGTTGGCGTTATTATTGGCAGGATTTGCGAAAAGAAACAGAATTTTTTTCCAAGCGTCAATCGGTGGGGTAACTATTATGACATGCAGATACTTTTCGTTTAATGAGTTGGATCCCTAGATTTTATTTCAATAAAAATGAATTCAAAGGCATACAAAGAAGTTCTTGAAGACCGCCTGTTGCCAAATGTAGTTGATTCGGCCAATTTGATATTATAACCAGAAAAACCAGAAAATTATAGAAGAAGTAACAACGTATCTTGTAGACTGATTTGATTTTGGGAATGCGGCCGATTATCTACACAAGGAATCTAGGTCGAGGAAGGGGGGGGAGATGCCCTACTTGAGGGACTTTCTAAGGGGTTCTACCCCGTATTTACGCAAAGAAACCACGAAAAGAATCCGAAAGGCTAGGTCAACTAGCAACCTTCCGTTTCAAAGTTGAGAGCGCTATGTGTTCGGGCATGGGTCCGGAGATTATTTTGTAGGAGAAAAGGCAACAAAATGGTCTTTGGTGAAGAATTAAAAAGCTGTATGTGTGCTAAGGAATGCGAAGGAGGGGACACCATCATAAGTTATTCTTGTTGGGGGGTAAGGCACGATGTTAAAAGGTTGAGAACCGCCGGTCTAAGGTGCGTTATTTAACCTCAAGTTCTCAGAGAAAGTATAGGTTCTAACCCATCTACGAGCAGTACCACGGTGATCAATAACTTACTTTTACATTAAAAACGATTTCTATAATTTCTTTAATATCTAACTTATTATAAAGATAGTTTCGAATTAATCTGCATCAAAACCCACTTGACCCAATGTTTTCAATAGGGTGATTATCATGAATTCTAATATTTCGTCCGTGGACGCGAATTTTGTTTATTTGAGTTCCGAGAGTGGCACAGCCGCGTTTCCCCATTCTTCTCATGCAAGGAGATATAGAAAACGGAGCATTGTTGTTCCGTTTCACTTTCTTTTTTTTTCATTAACTCTAAGTGATTGATGAAACCCAATAAGCAGAGAAACTTGGCTCAAATCCATTGATCCAAGAAATTTCTCTTTTCTTCCCTCTTTATGTGAGCTTCAAGTGTGATAAATGATTCACCTTTGAAACAGGTGAGATAAGTTCCATTAGCTTTATGTTTAATGAATTCAGTTTCTTTGTACAAACATATACTGGAAGAGAGAGAGAGCGAGTAGAATGACCATATTTATAAACTTCCAAGTTTGAAATTTTCGTGGTTTTCTTTGTAGTTGAATTTTTAGACTTTTCATAAATTCATAGGGTAAGACTGCATATTGTTGGGACGAAAAAGTGGGTGCTCAGCGAACAATAAAGGAAGCTCAGCTAAGCGTTTTACTTTTCACGATAATCGTTTGCTTCATTTTGTGAGCAACAAATGAATTTTAGCATTGAAAGTATTTTTAACCCTTCTTTTGTGTTTACTGAAAGTTTGCTGTTTCCAATCAGAAGAAATGTAATGTACGTATCCGAAACTTGTGTTTGTTTGTGAACAACCCACTCTCATACTGTTTAAATTTCTGTTCTTTATTTTTTTAAATTGGAAAGAAGATGACAGTTGATAGTTATTGCCAGTAATCTTAAAAATTAATACTTTTACTTTTAAAAAAAAAGTGTCTAGTCTCATCTTTTTTTAAAGTTAAGATTTAGGATCTTTGTGTTTACAAAATAATTTAAAAACATGTTCGAATTAATAATAATTTAAGATATATCGGGGTAAAATTATCACAAAAATTTAAAACTTATCCTTCATGAGTTTTAAAATAGCTATTTAGCTTTTTTTAATCGATATGAAATACACAGCATTAAAAAAAATGTTTTCAATATTTTTATAACGTATTAAAATAATCTTTTTCACTTTACAGGTAAATGGCGCGTTGGATGATGCAGTTAGAAACATTGCTGAAAGACAGACGTACATTTTATGCACAGGAGAAAGATTCTCATTACAATAATACTTTTTAGTTTGGACAAAAATATAGATGAAATTGGCCATTGTTCTTAAAAGGCTTTTGATATCTTGTTTAAAAGTTTTTATGTTGTCAACGTAAAATATCCAGAAGCTCACGCATTTTTTTTTAATTGCATGGATGCTGTAATTTATAAATTGAGCTCCACTGCCATAAGTTCGGCAGAAAATTCAAATACCTTATCTTTGCTGAACATTTTTATTAATTTGCATATTATCCAGTTTCAATATTTTATAAATAAATAAAATATTTTGAATTTTAAATCTGAAAGTTCTTGATTTTTAAACTATTGTCTGTGATTTTCTTTACTGGATGTAACTGAAAAAACATTTTCATACAATTAACGACTATACTAATCAGAAATGGTTTTACATAAAAGAATTTGAACTTATAAGTTTATGATAGAGAAACGTTATATCTTATTGTTAAAGGGAAATTATATGTAACATTTTCGTAGACTATTTTTCTCCCTCATCATCTGTCTCAAAATATAACTAATCTTATTAAAGAATCTTTCTCATTTTATTTTATTTTGTGACTAATTAAAAATGCTGCATTCGGGAAAGTATAAAATGCACATTTGCTAAATTTTTCAAACAAAGGAATTCAATATTTTATTCTTAATCTTTATTTATCAGTTTTCATGTGCAATGTATTTGAATAATTTTTCTTTTATATTGGTGAATTTATTTTTTTTTAGATAACAGAAATTTGATTTACTCAGGATATCGATATCTATCATAGTTTATTTAATTATCAAGTGAGATTTTGATGTGTGTTTGTGTGTTAAATTTTATAGATTTATCAAACAAATTTTGATTCCATTGTTTTGAATTATGATTTTGTTTCATTATAAATTGTAAAATAAAATATTTTTATGAGTAGAAATTAAATATGACTGATATATAACAATGATTATATCTGGGAAATTTCGCATTATTATTTAACAAATAATTTTTTATTTATTTATTATTATTATTATTTGTTAAAGATAATTTTTTATGCGATATTTGCAAAAAAAAATTACCAAAATGTAATAGCAGTTGATAGAAAATCATTGTTTGAATTAAAAAAAATTGATTTATAGTAAAATAGTTTTAAATTTAATTGTAGTGCATTTATTTTCTTTCTTTGAATTTATTTTTAGCTTGGACCCAATGACTACTTGCTAAATTCTTTTCTATTAAGAATTTTTCCAATTTTTTTACCATGTTTGTCACAGTAATTCGAGACGTGTAATACTTATATGTACTGCCATGAAGGGATGTAAAATGTATTTTGTTTTTCCTAATAAAAGTACAAAGATATTCTGTGGATTTTTGTTAAAGTTCTAACGCTTTAAATGATGAGTGAAAGTCATTTTCTCTTTCTTTCTTTCTTTCTTTATTTTTTCGCCATAGTTATGGAGCTTGTATAATTTTCAAAATGATTCAGTCAGTGAAGATTAATAGACAAAACAAACTCAAAAATTTACATTTTGAGAAATTTAAAATTTGTGCAAATAACTGGTAAGCTGTGCTTTATTATTGATATTTCAGGCTGCTACCATCAAAAATAAGTTAGGTGAAAATTTTCTTTTCAAAAAATATTGAGGAAAAGAAGGGACACTATCGTAAGACACCAGGACATCTGTTAGAAGAAATTATTTAAAAGATTGTTTTAAAATGTACAAGTATTGAGCATAGAGTTACAAGCCTTATGTTTCGTGGGTATATTTTTAAATTTATCTCAAGCATCAAACAGCTTGTCTCTTCTGCATTAAACAGCTTGAGACAGTTTGAAAGCGATTATTTTACTTAAAAAAGAGAAAAGAATGGGAATATTGTAAGTTACTTTTATTAAGTATAAAAAAGATTAATAACACCGGCACGCACACACAAAAAAAAAGTTGTTTGTACATCGGACGCCACCTATCTACCGGCATGTATTTCGACCCGCTGAATCCAAATTTTAAATCAGTTAATAAGTCAGTTAAGATAAGGAGAGCGATTTTCTCAGATTTTAAACTGCAGTTTAGAATCTGAGAAAATCGCTCTCCTTATTCTGATTTATACATCATTTTTTAGAGATAATTACAATTTTTTTGCATTTGCAGATTTTGTACTTATATTTTACGCATAAAAAAAAATACAAGAAACGTATTTAATCATGTTTTATAGATTTCTTCAAATTTTTTAACTTTTGCTATTTTCTCGGTTTTTTTTTTTTTGCGATTTTTTGGAGTTTGAGGATTCTAAGCCAAATATTTTTTAGATTCGGATTAAGCAAATCAAATTACATAAAAATCCTCTTTGATTTGGGTCAACGAAATATTTTTCATTAATACAATGACGATTTTTTGCTATTTTTAACATTTTTCAAGATTTTTTTTTCAATTTTTTGATTTAGAACGGTTTATAATCTAAATACACTTTAAATTTGTATTCAGCGGATCGAAATACATAAGAATTATGCTTGGTTTAAATTCATATTTTTTTAATTACCATTTATCCAATTTACGCTATCTTTTCCAATTTACTCGATACTCGAAGGTGTACGGCTTAAACTGACTTAAAATTCGGATTCAGCGGGTCGAAATGCATGCCGGTAGATAGGTGGCGTCCGATGTACAAACAAATTTTTGTGTGTGTGTGCCGGTGTAATCATTCTGTTAGTAGATACATACATGAGTGTGCGTGTGAATATATACACATATAGGAAAATGTAATTGATTCAGAATGTAGTTTTGCTTCGGTCATTCAAGAGCTTTCAATGAAATTTAGTCTCCGTCCGCCTCCCTTTCGATTATCCACTCTCCAAAAGAAATTGGTAATTTACCTCAAATTTTAAAACTAGCTTAAATAAATTGTTGTACAACTATTGATCCAATCTTCTTACAAACTGTTTTAAATGTATTTTGATGTTTTAGAGTTGATAATAAAATAGCACTTATCATTAATCCAGGTATGCACTTAAAAAATATTTTAATATCAAAAATATTTTAAAATCATATTTTTAATTTACGCAGTTACGCTTTTATGTTACTAATACTGTCGTACATGGAAGAATCATGCTGCTATACAAAAAAAAAACATTTTAATTTCAAAGTGCTTTTCACCAATTTGCAATATTATTTTAAAATATATAAATTATATTGCTTTATTGAAAAGCTGTTGAAAGCACATAGTATTTTTACAGAGATTCATCTCTTTTTTTGAATAAAAGGTACAAAATAATTGCCCTAAAGGGCCTTTTTAAATGTGCAAATGCTCGGAATACGATTTAAAAAAATCTGATGTGTCCAACACATGACTTCCTTGCACGTCCATTAGATCAAAAATATTTTCGACGGACTTCCTCTAAATTTATTTGTTTGAAAGAGATAAAATATCAATAATAGTAAGGTTTAGCGATTTCTAGCCAAATATTTCGATATCGCCAAGCTGAGTTCAATTCGAAAGATTTCCTTCTGACACTTTATTTGGCGATATTTCACCAAAAGCCGACAAACTTGAGATAGCGAGATTTTGGGGATAGCCAAAGTAGTCATTGACCACAGACTTTCAATGAATTGAATGCATCTATACACCTCAATGTATTCAAAGTCATTTGGCTCACCATGTAAATAAATTCTCAGTCGATTGCTGTCAAAAAAGATATTGAAAACAGTTAGGTATTACAATAGTTCTAAATATAAAGTTAAAAAATCTACGGGTTAAAGTTTTAGAGTTATACAAAATAGGAAATAATTTTTGGCGCCAAATTTGGCGATATTTCGGCGAAACTCGTCAATGTCGACGACATTTGGCGAGATTTTAAGCATGAACCAAACAATGACAGATTATCGCCAAATTTGGCGATATTTCGCCAAAACTCGCCAAGAACGATGACAAATGGCGATACTTTGGGCATGGACCAAATGACTGACTATCGCCAAATTTGGCGATATTTCGCCAAAACTCGCCAAGGTCGAGGACAGACGGCGAGATTTTGGGCATGTACCAAACAATGACTGTCTACAGTTGTATTATATTGAAGATGTCCATAGACATTAAGGTACTGAAATTCTTTTCGGTGGTCCTGTAAATAAACTCTCCAGTAGATTGGAACCAAAAATCGGGATGCACAACTAGATGTTACAACATTCTTATATATGAAATTTCATAATAGTTTTTGAGATTTGAGAGTTAAATATGCACACACATACGCCAAAAGTCGCCAAGCTTGGCGACTTTTGGCATAGTTCTTGAGGGAGGCACGTGACCGTGGTCGGACCATTACCTAACTTATGTGGTAGGACGGTATTGTGCTTGAAATGGATGAATGCCCCTAAAATTGCTATTGACCGTAATGTATTGGAAATCTTTTGAGTGTTCCTGTAGCAGAACTATAAATGAAAAAGACACTTTTATTAATGGAGAAATTCATTTTCTAACTCTTTATAGCATATATCACTTCTGAGTCGTTTGAAATAGCCCAATACCTCTAAAAAACGCTTTGATGAATTTCGGCCCATAGAGCGTAATGTATTTCGAATCTTTTGGGCGGTCCTGTAGATAAACTATTCAGTCGAATGGAACCGAAAGGGGAGGTGCACAACTAGATGTTACAACAATCCTAAATATGAAGTTTCAACATTGAATGCCTAACAGTTTTTGAGATATGCGAGTTTAATGAATTTCGGCCCATTGAGTGTAATGTATTTCGAATGTTTTGGGCAGTCCTGTAGATAAACTATCTAGTCGAATGGAACCAAAAGGGGAGGTGCACAACTAGATGTTACAACTATCCAAAATATGAAGTTTCGACATTCTACGCCTAATAGCTTTTGAGTTAGGCGAGTTTAATGAATTTCAGCCCATAGAGCGTAATGTATTTCGAATCTTTTGGGCGGTCCTGTACATAAACTATCCATTCGATTGCCACCAAAAGGTTAGGTGCACAACTAGATCATAGAACAATCCTAAATATCAAATCTCAACATTCTACGACCAATAGTTTTTGAGATATGCGAGTTACATACATACGTACGTACGTACGTACGTACGTACGTACAGACGGCATGGAAAAACTGGCCACAGTAGACTCGCCACTGGTCAAAACATACATACGTACGTACGTACGTACGTACGTACGTACAGACGGCATGGAAAAATTGGCCACAGTAGACTCGCCACTGGTCAAAATGAGTTGCAGACGCGTTAATATGATCGTGCATGCTAGCCTACGATGAGATGCATCGAAAAAAAATTTTTAATTCAATTTAGAGGTAGTCAAAATCGGTTTTTATGTCGAAATTTGGCCCCCAAAATTTTTCGGGATCACATTACTTCCTTATACTACGTACAAGGAAGTAATAAATAGAACACAAGAAAAATACAAGTATTTTTAAGAAAATCGTGTTTTTTTTTTTAGATTAAAAATTTAATCAATGTGGCGTATGCAGACTTCCTTCAACGGGGGGGGGGGGGGGTTATAGACATAACTTTGTGTTAAAATGCGTATATTTAAGCAAAAATTGAAAATTTATGAACATTTTGTTAAACAATTTTTGACAAGGGGGGGGGCGGGTTGAACCCCCAACCCCCCACCCCCCTCTTGCATACGCACCTGATCAGAAAAATGGCGAAATCATTGTTTAAAACCTTTCTCAAAAAAGAGCGCCCCCTGCAAAATATTCCTTCTGAGATTAAAAAATTAATCAGAAAAAGAGCGAATTCATATCATAAATTATTGCTCTAAAAGGTGCGTTTCCTATAAAACGCTCCTTTTCATATTAAAAAGTAACGAAAAAGGAGTGAAATCATTTATCAAAAAAGAGCGGAATTCGTTCCGAATATTTCACTCCGCTCAGTGATCGAAAAACGCTCTCTGAAGGAGAAGTGCACTTTCAAGTTTGGAAAGGAGTGAAAATTCGCTCCGACGAATCGAATTTCGCTCCTTTGGTTTCAGTGTGAAGATATCTGATATTGATATTAAAAAATTCTAAATCATTGTATTCTTGATTATTGTTTAGATACAATCTTTATTCGCGTTATAGTTGCTCTCACATAATAGTCGCTCCATCGTTTTGAATTATAAAAAATAGCTTTAGAGTTACAATATTATGTAGTAGATTTTCCTGCAAAATAATCGTACCTAGACTTTCTCCATGAAAAATTGGCAAAAAAAAGAAAAAAGAAAAAAAGTTCGACTATTATGCAAGTAAACACGGTATATGATAGCGATATGATATTGATTTAAAATATTACATGCTCCTTTACAAAAGCAATATTTTTAATTGAAATATTTAAAAAATTGGGAATCACTAGAATTCTACACTTTAAAACTGCTTCTAATTTTTGTGTGAAAAATTGGCTGTTCTCAATTTTAGAAGAGATACGACGAATTTATTAAAATGAAAAAAAAAAAAAAAAAAAAACAATGCAACAAAATAAAACTTTCAGCAAAATCTTATTATATACAGATCATCCTGTTGTCGAAACCTTAAAATGAAAAAATTCATGATAAATTTTTTGAATTTGGTTATAAGTATAATGATAACTTTGAAAGTCATAACTTTATAGTGCATTTGAGTTGTGCCTAATATTTTGTATTGAAGTGCCATCTATTTTCCTCTCTAATGTCCAGATCAGCTGTTGACAGTGGGTCTGATTCATACGAGGTCTACCGGCGTTTGGTCATTTATTTTATTATGGGGGTGTTTAGTAAGGGAGGCCAACGTCGTTCCCTTTGTGAGGGGTCTAATTCTGGCCAAAGCCGGTGCTGCTTCGATGTCGATGCTCTGACATGGCGGTTAAACTTGGTTCACACCAAAAAACCAAGTTTAACCGCTTGGCCACTGCTGGACTGTGCTACACGCTTAAACCATGGCTCGCGCTAGACTTCAAAATCTGCGAATCATTTTGACTCGCAGTCAATAAAAGTGAGAGTCAGTTTTTGAAAACTGCGAGTCCAAGTCAAAAAATGAGTTTTTTTTTTTTTTTTTTTAAATCTAAGAAAGAGAAAATAAAGACGTTCCTTTTTTTCTCATGTAATTATTAATTTTCACCTACATATTGATTTCTCCACAATGCACGATTAATATAAACTAGATTACAGGCATGAGTAGCATAACTGTCCGGCTGAAATTTTGCGAGTCAGAAAAAAGCGAGAGCGAAAAAAAAGCGAGAGCGAAAAAAAAAAAAAAAAAAAACGATACTTTGCGGAGCGATCCGTTTCCGTGGAAACCTACCGGTTTTTTCCGCGAAAGTACTCTGTAAGTAGTCGTTTTTCTGAGAACTCCTCTCCTCGCTTCCTCTTTTTTCCGAGAATTTCCGTCTTCGCTTATTGTTACATTCCGCTCCGCTCTTGTGATCGAAAAACGCTCCTAAAGAAGAAGCTCACTTTTGAAAACTGGCTCAAAAATCGCTCCGACTGATCGAATTTCCCTCGTTTGGTTTAAGCGTGTACTTACTGTAGAAAACTAAATGATTAAATGTTAATTATGGTTAGATATCTTTGTAATGCTTATTATTTTTTTTATAATAGTAAGAATTTAGAATATTTTGATTGACTCATGCAATACTGTTGTAAAATGTAAAATGTATCATGGCACAGAGTAGAATTTCGTTTAAAGTATCGAGCTTGGTGTGTTTTGATGCAGATTTATGAAGTCTTGGGTATCGTGCACTAGTCTTTGAAACGTTCCATCTCTCTTTATATCAAATAAGGCATTAGACAAAAATTAAAAAAAAAAATACCGTTTTACACCATAGCCATACGATAAATTAATAAGCATTTTATCAAAAGTTGTCTAACGCCCTATGTATTTTTTTATTATTTATTTATTTTACTATTATTATTATTACTTTTTTTTATAGTAAACGTGGACTTAACAGTTTTTAAATTTATACGGTTAGAGCAAGAGGAAGTGCTCAAAGAATTTGAACCGAACATATTCCCTAGGGCTCAAAATATTCTTACCCATATAATGAGAATTCCATGCAGAGTAAGGGGGAGCAATTCTCTCGAGAAAGTTCCCCTACTGTTTCGAGCAATTCAATTTTTTTTTTTTTTTTTCGCTTCTCTTTTCAACTCAAAAAGGGAGAGAACGTGCTTTCAAATTTGAGGTTTGCTCCGTTGCTATGTGTTTCTGTAACATGTATCCAAACTATTACCCTACACTCAAAGCATTTTTTATTCAATAACAAAAGGGGGAATACAATCTTCGCTTTTAACCTTCTCAGTTAGCAAGCATTTCCATCACATTTCGCAAATATCTGAAGTGATTAGTATAAATTCCCGATATTAACCCTTTGAGGCGTAACCTTTCCCAATTCTGAAAAAAGGGCAGCCGTTAAGCCGTTAGTTAAGTCGAGCGATGGCAACGACTGCCCTTTTTTTCACCATTGGACAATCTATCCAGCTGTTCTCGCGTCCTTCCATTTTTCAGCATATGTCAGTGCTGTTAAAAATAATCTTTTTTACTGGAAATGACGAGCTAAAAAGGTAAGGGATTCTCGTGTAGCTATGTCACCCGCAACTATTTTTATAGAAATCAAATCTATTCTTCGTGACTGGCAACAGTCAAAACGTCAGAGTTGGGTGTTCCCAGAGCGGGAACACTGCGCGTTAAAGGGTCTTTCGAATGGCTAAAATCTTTAAAAATATCGATTTTCCAATTTTTTGTCTAAAATGTTGTTCGCCACGTCAAATTTAACTGAGAAAAGTTTTGAAATGATCGGATCAGTGTAATTTCTGTAAAAAAAAAAATGTATTTAAACTGCACTGGCGATCTTTTAAAGGCCAAGTCTTTAAAATTGCGTTTTCTCGGTTTTAAAATTTTATAAAAAATCACAGCACTTAGAGCTTCAAAATATTTTCATTAGTGAACTAAAAATTTCTTCTGTTTGTTCAATATGATTTGCTTGATAGAATTAGGGATGGATTTTATTATATCTTTTGAAGACAAAATATTAAAAATGAAAATTTATAGGAAATCGTGTTTTGTTTCAACGTTTTGCATAAATGTAACCCCTCCTCCCCCAAACAAATTCACTAATAGAAAAAAAAGCGCACATCCTTTAAGTTATAAAGCATACTATTATAAGTAAAAGAAAAAAGTTTGGTAGAAAAAAAAGGAGAGATAATTTTAAAAAATTCAATTTCTCAATTTTCCAGTTAAATTAATGTTTATTTTTTACGTGCAAATTCCTTTCTTTAACAATAACCTTTGATGGTACAAATATGCGATTTGTAAAAATAATTAAATACATGAAACTTGGTCAAAAGGTACTGAGTCTCCTTAAATTCATATATATATATTTAATTTTGTATCAGTGAATGTCAGCATGTTGAAGACTGTGGATGCCCCCCTTTGTATTTCATAGGAATGGAATTTATTATTCCTTAAGCATACACAGGAAAATTGAGCAAATTTCTAATTTTAATCAGTTTTATTCGTCCTTTCTTAGTACGTTTTGGATCATGTGATAAAAGCTTGAAAAGTTTACTGCTGTTTACCATGATAATAAATAAATGACTAGTTCCCATGAATGAATTATCCTTGGGTTATCTTTAAAATCCCTTTTAGGTCATATATTCGAAAAAAAAAAAAAAACATGTTCAATATTATGAGAGCTCTTTCTAGAATAATCATTCAAATTTATAGTTGAACTGTCAATTCATATTATCATATTATATTAGTTTCTTAAAATATATTAATTTAATTTAATTTTAATTATTACTTTTCAAAAATATTCTTACAGTAAATTAATTTCCGAACAGCTTCCGTAAAACTTGCATTCAAAGCACCAGTCCATGTCAGTAAAATGACCAGCTAGTTAAAGTAAAAAAATTATTCAAAAATTTTTGTAAAATAACGCAAATAAAAATTAACTTGCCGATACTATCGTTTCAAGCAGCACAAAAGCCTGCCCTTCTTCAGTAATAAAAATATTCTGCCATATATATAGATTAAAAGGCTTCTAACACAGATAAAAAGGGACTTCTAACCTTTTGCAATTGATGGATTTTTGTACTACTAGCTGGAATGAATCGTATTGATTAACGCTAGTAAGTACATTAAAAGTTAACTGAAGTACGTCTTTTTATGTGTGCTATTTTACAAAGTTTTTAATTCACTTTTTTTACATACTTGATGGATTACTTAATTGTTTAATAACGTTCGAAATACTCAAAAATTTCCAAAAACACATTAATAACATCTTATAGAACCAGTTTTTTTAAGTGTTTGTGTTATTTAAGACTATATGTATGTTTTGAACACAAATAGAAACAAACTAATTATTTTAGGGACTTGAAAATTTTTCAGTATGTCACTTCATAAACTCTACTACCAAGAAAAAAAAAAAACAATAAACCTGCATCATTATAAAATGTTCAGAAAAAAAATTCTTAAAAATCGAATATTTTGAAAAATGTGCCATGCTTCGAAAAATTTTGCTGTACGGTTCTATGTTTAAAAATATTTTTCTGAATGCTTTATAAAAAAACACACTTTTCCTGATATTTCTTTGTATAAAACAGCTTAAAATATTTCGAGTTCCTGACGCAATTGATTTACTTTGATTTGTATTCGGGCCGTGAAGTTGGATTTGCTTTTTCCAACTACAGCCTTAATTGATTTTTTTTTTTTTTAGTAACTTTGACCATAAAACAGTGGCGGATTAATGCAAGTTTGTCGATGGGGACGGTTAGTGTTTGTCGGTGGGGGTGGTTAGTTAGAAGATTGACATATACAAACATCCATTTTATGTGGGTAAAATAGGATCTTTTACATAAATTTCTTTTTTCTCGGGGGGGGGGGGTTGCCCATTCCGCCCCCCCCCCTTTAATCCGACCTTTCCATAAAATATGTAATAAGACACCCATTTTTTTAAACAAAATTCATATTTTTTTACAGTTATTTTTGGCTGTTTATTAGTTTTAGATGACTATTAAAAGCTAGAACTGAGAAAGGTAGCAAGCTTATAGAGCTTTTTATACGTATTTAAATGTTCATACGGCTTATAAATAACAATGCGGTGAAAGTAAGCGTTAGTATCGCCCAACACTTCTATTCAAATGCTAAAACTTTACAATAATTATTCCGGGTTTAGCTGAAAGAATAGAACTTGGAAGAATTCAGATTGGAAAGATCACCACAAAATAATACGTTTTGTTGCAAACATTTTTTAACACTTGATGGATTACTTAATTCTTTAAAAACGTTCGGAACACTCAAAAATTTCCAAAAACACATTAATAATTGTCAAACTCTATTTTTACAGGAGACATTCGTAAAGGAAGTACTACATCACCTCGGAATGCGTAGATGGGAAAAAAGAGACTGGGGAGATGAAGCATAGGTGTGTGGCAGATTTTTAACCGCCAAAAGTTAACAGCGTATTAAAAATAGCACCAAAAGAACTCATGAATAATAATAATTTAAAAAAAATCACGACTGTCATAGTTAAAGAAAAGGCTTTTAGACACTTACAGGTGCATGATGTTTCAGCATTTTTTTAGGGGAGGGGTAATAGAAGGGAAGCCTATAAACTTACAAGTGTAAAAGGAAATTAGAGGGATAAGATAATTTTGTCTGCTCGTTTTCCCTTTAAAAAATGATTTTTATTTCTTAGAAACTATTAGAGGCTCGAATTATGTGTCCTATATTTTATCATTTTAAAATAATATTTAGAGTGTGAAACGACGGTTATGCAAATAAGAATTTTTTACACCTGAAATTTAGAGGTGTGTGAGACAAGATATAGTTAGAGAATAAGCGATGTTATACACTGACGCAACAGTGATATAGTTAGAGGCGTTCGTAGGATGAAAGTTAAAGGTACGTAATAACTTTTTCACTTTTACACGCGTTCCATATAATGTTACGCTTCTATAAACCAATGACCAAACCATTAATATAAACACTGGCATTTTATATTCCCCCTCCTTTAAATTGTGCTAGAAAAAAATCAGTAAATAATTTACTATTTTTAATTGGTAAAATAATACCAATCAGTACAACTGCAAGGTTTCAACCCCCCCCCCCCCGCCCACCAACACACACGCATAGGGATGGACGTGAGCTGACTTTTTGAAAGATGAGACAGAGATTTACAGCTGTTTTTCGAGACGAGACAAACATTTTTAACATAATGATATAGGGATTTTGCGAGACGAGACAAAGCTTTTCGGCTGTTTTGCGAGATGCCTATTTTTCGTCTCGCGTCCAACCCTACACAAGCCCACACACACACACAAATAAATAAATAAATAAATACACCCCCCCACACACACACCAAAAAAAATAAATAAAATAAATAGCTGTACTTGAACATTAAATTGAAAATGCTTGAAATCCAAAATGTGGCATTGTCTCAGATGGAAGTCAAAACTCGAATACCTGAAACCTACTTTCGAGCACTTTACGCAGTATAACGCTTTTTAAGTTTTGCATGTACTCGATCACAGGCCTGTAACTCAGGTGCTCCTGTCTCTGCTGAATGCCTCAGAAACATCTTAGCTGCCATCTGACTGAACAGTCAAAACGCTTCAGTTTTAAAATTCTTGCAACTGATGGGGACTTCTTCAGTTACTGCGTTTTAAGTTTCGACTTAAGGTTGGATGTCACGGCAAATTCATTACACCGAACTTATTAAAAATATGCATTCTTTTGCGATAATTCATGTTATAGTATTGCTGTATTAATTTCATATCATGAAAGATACAATCGTTAAACCTACTCTAAAAAAATCCTTTCAATGGTGAACACAGGGTTTTTTTTTTTTTTTTTGGTTTTTCTTTTTGTAACAAAATGTAGCAGCAGCATACCAGATGTGGGTAGAGGGAGAGCATAGACATGCACCCTCTCCCCCCCCCCCCGAAATTTTTGCCCCGTGAAGGTAGACGGGAGTCTAAAAATACAGGTATATTTTGTCTCGCAAAAAAAGCTGTAAAACTTACAGCAATTAGAAATGGGCTTGTATCGCGTCGCACATCAACTGCAAATCTCAGTCTTCTTTTCTCGCACACATCCCTAATTTTGGAATTAATTACCATGAACTTTGAAAAGTGATGTACGTAATACGGATAATATGCATGTCTCGTCTTGCAAGCAGTCGCAAATATTTGTCTCGTCTCGTAAAAACCCTTCATATTAATGAAACACACGCCTGTCTCGTCTCGTCTTGCAAGCAGTCTCAAATATTTGTCTCGTCTCGTAAAAGCACTTCATATCAATGAAGCACACGCCTGTCTCGTTTCGCATAAAAGCTGTAAATCTCTGTCCTCTCTCGTCTAGCATCTATCCCTAGCTTGGACATTATTTTGTCATGCAGTACAGAGTGTATCTTAGATAAATAACCGAAGTCTTAAACCATAAAAGATCCAGCTCTAGCTCTTGAACAACTGCGGCTTTAAAATCGCAACTCTTTATTCTTTCAAACTCAGCCAGATTTTCATGTTAACATAAACAAGGGTGTGATTGAAGGAATAAGGTGCCGAATAACAATTGCTCAACTTACACGCTTTTCAATGATGATTGGTTGTCATGTCATAAAAACACAACGCATCCAGAATGGATGAACTTGTTGCGCCCACTCAAGCCGCCAGTTCGAAACATCCTGTAAGATGAGATTAAAAAAATTATTGCATACATCAGTTAAGAGCTGGAATGATTAACCAATGCCGGCATGCACTATCATTTTTCGGGATGTTGTGTCTTGGCTGCGTGAATGAGTGCATACCCCTACCATGGCCGAGTGTAATGCACTGAACATGGTAGACGTTTGAAAGTTCCATGTTCGGGCCAACCGCATGGGTTTAGATCTAACGGTCTGAGTTCGGTTTTCTCCAAATGTAACGTGAAGACGCTTTAAAACCCCTTGAAACAGTTCTCTGACCAAGACACCCCCCTTGCCCTAGGGACCTTAGGCAGATGCCCCTCGTGTAGGTTTGCTATAACACAAAACAAACAATCAAATACGAACAAGGGTGCATTTGAAACAAAATATGTCGAATGACATTTGTGGCATGAGCAGTTGTGACATGACTACCAAACAATGTTGAATCTAATGGAAATAAAAATTAAATGTGTTCTTTTATATGATTTTTTTAAAATATGATTAAATTAATATAAAAAACACCTAGTTCAAAAGTGTTTATCGTTATCTTCAGGCTTTAATAAAATAGTTAAACTTTGCCTATCCAAAGCGTTATACGCAGAAAACTAACCGGTCAGAATGCTATCAACTTGAACGAGAAGATTGTCTGAACAGTCTGAAACAAGAACATGGGAGAGACGATTCCGTGGGAAAAAAATTAGTTCAAAATAGCACCACCAGATGGCGTTTTCAGTATTAAAACTGCTATTATGCAAATTCTTCCGCCGTGGAAGAGTCAATGCATTTCTTCATTGTCCTTCCCGCTTCAGAATGGTTATTAATGAGCGAGCTTGTGCATTACTCGTGAAACTTCTTATGCAAAACGGGAATTTCGCACCGGATTTCCACCGAGTCGAACCTTAAAAGGAACTGGAAAGGGTTCAACGTAATTATGGGATCAAGATAAAATGGCAAAATTTGAGTGCTTTGTGTTATGGCAAACTTCCACGGGGGCATCTGCTTACAGGGCGGGTGCCTGGGCGAGGCAAATTCGAAGCAACAGGCTTAAGTGCCTTTTAACAATTATTATTTTTCCACAGAAACATCTCAGTAGCATTCTGACAAGTAGTTTTTGCTGCCAGTCAGAATGCTACTGAGACAAGCTATACAATATATACATGTCAGTGGCGTAGCCGGAAAATTTTCATGGGGAGGGTTATGACCACTGCAACTCACATATACGTATATTTGTGTGTGATAAGGGAGTGAAGAATATACATTTTGTACGGCAAAAAATTCCTTATGGGAGGTTGTAACCCTCTATCCCCCTCCCTCCCCCTTAGCTACGCTACTAATACATGTACATCGTCTTTGATCAACCGAATTTCAAATCCTTCTACGGCTACTTTAAGCATGTCGAAATTTATTGCTTCTTTTTTGTCCCCTTTCTTTTTTGCTACACAAAGGCTACCTGGCTTAAGGAAGGGAAAGCTATGGTTGGACACTTTTCAGAGATTCTAATTCGTACTCACTGTAAACCTGGAGAAAAACACCCCAAACTCCAGACCGTTAGACCAACAATCTTTCCTTTTATATTAAAATGATAATAATAACAAAAAAAGACATTACTATACAACAAATGTTAAAATTATCAAAAAATTTTAAATGTAAATGTGTTGGTAAGGCGAGTTATCTGCTCGAGGGATCTAGGCCTAGGGGGCAGGGTTGCCCTCCGTGGGGTACTTTCTAAGGGATCCTAACCCGCATTTACGCGAAATCACAGAGAAAAACACGGAAAACTCAGAACGGTTAGGTTGGTGGACGCGACCTGGTTTCGAACCAGGTACCTTCCGTCTCCTAGTTCGAAGCGCTGGTGCTATGCCACTGGTGGGACATCAAAAAATTTTAATGGATTGTTTAAGGCTGGTCAGTTTGAGAAAAATTTTCGTTTTACTGCTGTAAGATTGAAGTAGAAAAAAAATTGAATTAGTGTAAAAATGCACTTAAAAAAAAAACTTACTTACTGCAAACATTTATTAAAATGTTCGTCAAAAATGGTATTTTTTCATTTAAAGAATTTCCATGTGATTTAAATAATACCCGTTTCTGCAAATGACGATTAGATTTTTGCATTTACTGTGAATATTAAATGCTTAACAGAGGAAAAGAAATTTTGTAAAAATCTATTTGCTCGACTTTTATGTTTTCTTCCCCTTCTTCTTTCGCAGTGTACAGAATCACCAGAAAGTCAGCCTTTTCCTAAACCAGTTAAACTTCATTCAGCAGTGAACCACTCAGATTACCAATAATTTAAAACCTAAAATAATATTTACATTTGTGTCTCTTAAAGGATATTTAATATAAAATATTCAATGTAACTAAAAAAGTAATATTGAGCAGAATACATTTTATTTATCTGTTCTCGAGAAGTAAAATTCTGCTTCCAATGGCAAGAATGAGGTAACAAAAAATAAAATAAAATAAAATAAAACAAAGCTGAGAAAATTAGAGAATTAATTCACATCTTGTATCAAGTCGCACTTACGCATTCACCCAACCTTCTCTCGTTTAAACAGTCGATATTTCTAAAACAAAGTTTCGTTGCCCTTTCTCGCCTAATACACTTTCAATAAACACGTGACAATGCTATAAAAATACTTTAAACATCAAATAACTTGTTAAACTCACAGGGAAAAAAAAAAAAAAATGTCAAAACTTTTTCCCCCTCTCAAAAACTTCTCTCGGAATCAATAATAGATCCGCGTTCTCTCTTTAAACACGCTGTTAGATTCCGTTCACGACCGTTTAGCGACCACATTTTTTACTATTATTTTTTCCCTTAAATAAGTGCACCAAAAAAAAAAAAAAAAAAAAAAACTCTCTCCCGCACATCAATGAAAATTAACTCTCAACTCCACTCCCTTTTTAAAGCAGAATAATAATAAACGGGAGCGGGGGGGGGGGGGGGTACAAGAAGCAGAAACGATGAAGGGAGAAAAAAAAAATGGAGAAGCGGAAGAACGGAGAAACAGCAGAGGAAAGGAGAATATAAAAAAAATTAAGAAAAACCCAAACTGTTTTTATTCAGACTGCTTTTTTTTTTATTATTATTATTATTATTTAATTTGCGGCCGCGTGCCTCACGACGCGTGTCTGTACGTCATTATATGTGCCATGATCCCTTTCTCGTGCAGGAATTAAGGATATTTTTCCCTCAGAAAATTTTCTGTGTTGTTTGCTTCCTCCTGGCTGTCGTGCGACTGCCTCCACCTCATTGGTCGGCGCGCCGGGGTGACGCGGGCCGTGACGTCACGCGTCCCTCGGCCAATGGGGGCGGGCACGGTGGGTGGATCTACGGCCGGGGTCCGGGAAAAGCCTATTCGTTGTCATTGGAAGTGGCCTTCGCCAACTGTAGACCGTTCTCCAGCCAACTGACAGCCCAGTCCGAGCATACCTAAGCATCTGATCACCAGTTCAATAGAAATCAACTGCAAGCGTCTAGATCTCATATTTTAGCATTTTCTCAAATGCATTCCAGATGAGCTGGGGGTCGATATTTTTGTGCGTTTCTATACCACCTCCCCCACTCCCACTCTTTACTTGCCTATGTAATATCGATATCTTGGCTTTATCATAAATCGATGGCACTACTGCCAGACAGGCCATGTTGTGTTTGGATATGTTTTTTAGGTGGCCTTTTTTTTTTTTCCTTTTCTGTTTATAACACATTTAAGGCGGCATCTGCGATATTTAAGGTGTCACGACCATGTTCTATAAGTATCGGAAAAAGCATCAAGAATCCTGCTCCAAAAGAAAGAAAAAAAAAAAAAAGAGATAAATCTAATTAAATAAAGAAAAAAAAATGTCTCATCCAAAATATATTGGGCGCGAGCATTCAGTTTTCACATTCACACTTTACTTGTACTTTGTAATACAATCATTCATCCTTCAGTGCTAAGGATGGAATCGGGACGGAAAATAGGCGTCTCGCGTCTCGCAAAACAGCCATAGGCTTTGTCTCGTCTCGCAAACTCTCTACTGCGTCGTGATAAAAATGCTAGTTTCGTCTCGCAAAAAAGTTGTAAATATCTGTCTCGTCTCACATTCACACTTACTTTGTAATACAATCATTCATCCTTCAGTGCTAAGGATGGAAGCGGGACGGAAAATAGGCGTCTCGCGTCTCGCAAAACAGCCTACGAGCTTTGTCTCGTCTCGCAAACTCTCTATAGCGTCGTGTTAAAAATGCTCGTTTCGTCTCGCAAAAAAGTTGTAAATATCTGTCTCGTCTCACATTCACACTTACTTGTGTACTTTGTAATACAATCATTCATCCTCCAGTGGTAAGGATGGAAGCGGGACGGAAAATAGGCGTCTCGCAAAACAGCCTATGGGCTTTGTCTCGTCTCGGAAACTCTCTACAGCGTCGTGATAAAAATGCTAGTTTCGTCTCGCAAAAAAGTTGTAAATATCTGTCTCGTCTCACATTCACACTTACTTTGTAATACAATCATTCATCCTTCAGTGCTAAGGATGGAAGCGGGACGGAAAATAGGCGTCTCGCGTCTCGCAAAACAGCCTACGAGCTTTGTCTCGTCTCGGAAACTCTCTACAGCGTCGTGTTAAAAATGCTCGTTTCGTCTCGCAAAAAATCCGTAAATATCTGTCTCGTCTCGCATCCATCCCTACCCTTGCGCGTCAGGGGGCATATAGACAGTAAATGCTGGGAGGGGGTAGGGGGCATGTAAGCTGGAGGGGGCCACCAAAGGCTCACTGTTGAGTTTTTAGAAGCGAAATTTAGGATTCTTTCTTTAAAGGGAAAAAAAAAAAAAAAAAAAAAAAAAAAAAACACCAGAGCTTGGCACCTGAAAAATTTTACGACCCTAAAAGGACAAGACGTTTTAGATGGCTTCATTGATAGTATATGTCGCAAGACATTCTTACTATCCTATTAAATGAGGTACTAATCTAGAATTGTGGTACTATCTTGGTAATTGATAGTAACTTTTTTGCAATATATTACAATCCCCATCTTTTCTGCTATGTTTTACAATTTTATAACTTCCGTTAACTTTTGCAATATTTAATTCATCCATTTAGCTAGTCCATTTTTAATGAAGATTGCTGTCATCCGCACCATCCTTTCCTTTTCCCCTCAATATAAAAAATCAGAAGCTTAAAGGGAAAAAAAAAAAAAACAACAAATAACAACACCCTATATTTATATCATATTTATTCGTAAGTAAAGGTTACGCCATTTTCTAAATAAGTAAATAACTCTTTTCACCAAGAATAAAAATATAGTGAATCTGTGTATTCTGTCCTATAGTAATACATAAGTACATGTATACACGTGGCCATCAGGGGCGTAGCCAAGGGGGGGCCATAACCCCTCCCATGAGAAATTTTTGCCATTCAAAATGTATATTCTTCACTACATTATAACACACACGTATACATATATATGAGTTGTAGTAGTCCCCCCCCCCCATGAAAAATTTCTGTCTGAGCCCCTGGCGGTCATAAATAAACTGTTCCGAAATATGAACCTTGAACCTAAAGCAGCCCTTCCGTTCGACCGACCGAGCTGCGAATTCAGATGTAGTTATTCAGAGGTATCAGCTGGATATTGGGATTTTTTTAGAACAAGAGCTCTCGCGGTTACTGTTGCAGTAAAAAAATATCGAAATTTTGGAATGACAACATCCAGTTTTTTAGCACGAAAGTTGACCAGCGCATTGAAAAACCATAAATGGCATAAACAATACACGCATAACGGAAATTGGCGGCGCACATTATTTGCAAAGAAGAGCATTGTAAAGAGCAAAGTCAACATAGAGAGAAAGTGCATAGAGACAACTAACATAATTCGCTGGAATAGAGAGTATAAATGTTAAACTAACAGAGGGGCAACTTTTTATTGCCATAAAAATTGCCCCTCTTCTACGCTGTTTTTGGTTCGTTTGAATGCTCTTCTTTACAAATGTTTTATGCCGCAAATTTTTCGTCGCACGTGTATTGTTCCAACGCCATTTAAGGTTTTTCAATGCACCAATCTACTTTTGCGGGAAAAAAATAAGTGTTGAAGTTGGAAAATTTTGAAGTTTTTTCACTGTAACCATAACCGTGAGACCTCTATTGCTTTATAAAAATCTCGAGCTCATACCACTGAACAACGATGTGTGAAATTTCATCTTGATTGGTTGAACGGGGATAGTTTTTATGACCACCCTGTACATATAAAACGAATGGACTGGTGTTGGCACACAAATTTCAGCTGGGAGAGCTTTCAGGTTGCGGTACGCCACTGCGAAGGGGCTATTTGGGTCCGTGATATTTCAGCCACTTTAATAGCCTGTCTCCCCAGTCATACATGTGTGGATTTGCTACTGGAGCAAAGTAACATTCCGTTTTCTTCCAGTTTTTTTTTTTTTTTTTTTTTTTTTTTTTTTTTTTTTTTAACTTGAGGTTTATCTTGGTATATCTAACAGCAGAGAATTTTGATATTCTGCTAATTGATTAAGACAAAATTCGAATTCCCACTGTCGAACACAAAAATCAAATTACGAAATGTAGATGCTAAATTTAAATACAGAAGCTCTTTTCAAAATATTCGTTCCTCTAAAGGTCCTTTTTTAATAGGGGCGACCCTTAGAAACAAGGCGACTTGCCTGATCTTCAAGTCTGGACCTAGTGTCATGCCTTTTAAATTTATCCCTCGCATCAGTAATTTGCAACCCCTAAATGGGAAAAAAAAAAAATGGTTTGTAGAGATAAGCTTCAAATGCAAACTTTGTACAGAACAACGCTGTTTTGAATTTAGAAGGATTTCCTTCTGATATAGATTGAAGCTCTGGCCCTATAGGAAGTCTGAGACAAAAGGATCATTTTAAATAATACATATACATCGGTGACGAGCATAAAATAAATGACTACCTTTGAATCTATTAATTTAAAGAAATCACCTAATAATAGCGATAATTTTTACAGTACTTTCATTACATGATTTCAAACAACATAATTGTTCTTTAAGGTGATCCAAACTTTTAGTTTAATATTTATATTTTATATTTTTATTACATACAAAAAATTATTTATTTATTTATTTGCGAGGAGAGGACAGCTCGCATCACTGAATATGTCACTTAGAGCTACATATACGTCCTTCCCGGAATTTCCCACCTCAATTTGGAACCTCATCAGAAGTTGGGGGACTTCTGAATACTGGCACCCCTCGGAAACTGCTAGCGACCGCCGAGAGGACTTTCGGAACCACGGATTTAACGTGCACGTACACCTCATGTACATGGTGGTCTTTAGTGGTACGCCGGTATCGAACCCGCAACCTTCCGGTTACGAGTCCAACGCCTTAACTACTGGGTACCACGTCCCACAAAAAATAATTGAACTTTCTTGTCTTCAAACACTTAAGAACCCGAGGAGGAAAAAAAAAAACAATTAAAAACATTTTAGTCAATTTGCTTGTAAATAAAAGTTAATTTTTAAATAATGTCTCTTTATTTTATTCTAGACCAGCTTGACCTTTAAAAAACCATACGAAAATAAAAGTGCATTTGTCCTTGGAAAATTAGAGAACGACACCGAATTCTCAACTTGACCTCAATTCGCGAGCACGCAAGAAAATTCCTGGAGTGAATCAGAAAAATATTAAACGTATAGTGGGTTAACAGGTGACAGATAAAACCCTGCTATCTTTCATCTTTGTCTAATTACGCGTACGTGACGTGGAAGCAAATAATTTCTTTTCCTTTCTTGCAGAGCTTTCGAAGGGAAAAAAATGATACGCATGAAGTGCTTTCAAAGGTATGATTATCTTTTTTACATTAGGTAACGTGAAATAACAGATCGTATTACCTTTTAAAGAGATGTGTCATTCTCTTCTGATTATCTAATTTATAAATGTGAAGACTGGCGCATCGATCATACTTGAAGATGTGGACTGTTAACCGCCGGGTTATTTCTGATTGTGATTGTTTTCATCGGAATTGATGTTTTATGTAATCCCAATCAAACAATTCGTCTGCAGTTTGGAAAACTCCTGTTTTTCAAATTATGCGGAATTTTTGATTTAGTTCATTGTAAGCATTTGATAAGTAAACTAAAAAGTGAAAAGGAGAATTGTTTTTAGGATGGGACCCACGATTTTAGTTGGAGGTACTTCAGAAACCCTTCCCCCAACAATAACTTTACCTGCATTTTAGAAGTCATTATCTTTAATAATTGCTATAGAAAATCTTTTTATTTTTATTGAGGGGATTAAACCTTTAACGCGCAGTGTTCCCGCTCTGGGAACACCAAACTCCGACGTTTTGACTGTTGCCAGTCATGAAGAATAGATTTGATTACTGTAAAAATAGTTGCGGGTGACATAGCTCCACGAGAATCCTTTACTTTTTAGCACGTCATTAACCGTACAAAAAATGGTCACGATTCATTTTAACAGCACTGAAATCTGCTGAAAAATGGAAGAATGGGAGAACAGCTAGATAGATTGCCCAATGCTGAAAAAGGGGCAACCGTTGCCATCACTCGACTTAACTACCTCGCTCGCCACAGCCAGCTGCTTCAAAAAAGGGTCTCTAGATCTGTGGCACGCGATGAACGTTTCGATCGTCCGCCATCTTGCTGGTAGTTAAGTCGAGCGATGGCAACGGCTGCCCTTTTTTCAGCATTGGGAAAGGGTTGCGCCTCAAAGGGTTAAGAATTCCAAAAGAGTGCTTAACTTGCCATACCTGCTAACATACTATACCCGTTAACTTGCCATACCTGCTAACATACTATACCCGTTAACTTGCCTTAACTTTTTACCTACCTAATTTATTATCATCCAATACATAAAATATGTATTCTCAACTACTAATAACGTTTTTAAATTTCAACATCTGATACGCATTCTCATTTTACGATAAATTCTATTCACATAGAAATATTGTTTGAAAAAGTAGGCCTGTATAATGAATTTAGAATGGAGCTATTTTCTATGATGTCTATTACAGTTGAAATACTATAGATAAATTTAGAGATAAATGTAGAGATAAATTTGAAGAGCAGCAGCTGCTTGGTATTTTACATAAGATACATTTTTTTTAATGATTTTTTACCCCAGGTAATTACAGAGAGAAAGACGACAGATTTAAAACTGATTTCTTTTCATTTAAATTGCTTTCAATATACATCACAAAATTTGCAAATAATGTAAAAGGAATTCGAAATAAAATTTAAAATATTTAGTTGGAACTTTTCGAAGTAAAATATAATGTGGTTTAAAGCTGCGGGGATTTCTTTTTAAAATTTTTTCAATCATCAATGTCTAAACTATTCATTTTCAGTTCATCTCTGTAAAGTTTAAAATTATGCCGTATAATGCACTGATATAAATTGTTTGATTTAACCGACAAGTGACTTATACAAACCAAAAAAATACGTATAATAACAGGTTTTTTGAATTTTTGCTAAGATTTTTAAAAATTGCAGTGTATGATTATTTTTTAACAACGTTGTTTAAAGTAGTTTCTTATTTCAAACCTACTGAAATAAAACATGAAGTGGAAATTTTATTTTATTATAAAAACCGGTTTACTTTATTTTTAGATTATTGTTTTGAAATTTTTTTTAAGGCAATAGGCTCTGGCTCTCGGTTATTACTTCTTATCATAGGATTTAAGCTCATGTTACTGTGCAGGATGTCTCCGTTCTTATGCCATCGAATCAGACAGTTCAAGTTTAGGTTCTTTTCTCTTTATATTCATGCACAGAGACTTAGCTTCATACTATCCTGAATATCTTCTTATCTATTTCATCCTGGCATATATATTTGTGCGGATTTCTTTTCCTCCTTTTACAGTGTCATGTAAAGTTTGGCATACTTCGGACTTTAGGTATATATTTTAAAAGAAGTAGGAAATTTTGTTTGTTGGTGACCTATGAATTTCATAATCGGATTCATATCTGAAATTATTAATTTCAGCTTACGGTCCTCTTTCAGTTTAACGAATTTCTCCTGTAAATTTTGTTTCCGAGTATTGATCTCAATCTAACAGTAATTTCTATTCGAAGTGATACTGAACTTTTTTTTTGTTATTCATCAAAAGCAGCTACGAATGACGCATGTTTCGTTTATAAATACATGTTATACAAACATCTGTAGAATGGACTCAATTCGTTTAGTTCGAGGTACAACAACGTTATTAAGACGCTTCTTCTAACAATTGTCATTCATATACTTTATGCGATTTTTACTTTCCGAACATGTACCATGTAAGGAAAGTATTGTAATCAGTGAAAAAATTCGACTTCGAGATTTGGGTGTATTTACACGTTTTGAGAGCTTCTGAATTCATTGAATCGTATTTTTATGTGATGTATGTATGTGTGTGTGTGTGTGTGTATATATGTGTGTTTGTGTGTATGTGAGTGAACACAGCACCTGAACGGGGCATTCGATTGAGCTCAAATTGGATATATATGTTATAAACCACCGTCGCCAGACCGGTATTGATTTTGGTGTGTATAGGACTTATAGTTTTTCTACAGGGCTACGACAAAGATTTCTTTTACATTATGGCCTATGGGAGGAAATTCTTGAAAGTGCGCTCGCGTTTAAACGGTACATTCGATTGAGCTTCAGTTTGGTATATATGTTTGAATTATTCATCGATTAAAATTTAATTAAATGCTTGGTATTGATCTTAATCGTAAGTGTTCGGAAAGTCGAGCGGAGTTTGTCCAGATTTTTTAAACATGTATTACTACTTTTGTTGTTGTTGTTGTTTGTTTGTTTGTTTGTTTTTGTTTGCTCTGTAAGACAGAAACGCTGCTCCTATCATTATTAATAGGGGACGTGTTACAGCAATAACAATTTCGTGTAATGGCGATGCATGTTTAAACACAAACGTAAAATGAGACAAGCGAAACTCACAAGTGCATTGCGAAGCTGGAAAGCGTTTAAGACGTGTTCCGTGAACTAACTTTGAAGCTTAGCTTTATAAGTTAGATTCTGGGATGGTAGTGCTACAGACGTGCAGACTAACCTTTACTTAATCATGGTTTACCTTACTTCTTAGTGCTTCAACTACCGTGTTTACCTACGTAATAGTCGCACCCCCCGGTTTGAAGAAGAAAAAAATCGTCGAAATATTTTCCTCGCATAAAAGTCGCAGTCGCGCATTTGACCTTCATCTATAAAATAGAAAATTATCAGCTGTACTCTTCCCAGAACTACAGTGCTACTGACACTTTCAGTGAAAGTAATTTATTACGAATTACGTATTTTTTAGATTATTTATTGTTATTAGAATTTTTTGGTCAAAATTTTCACAAAGATGATTTGGGAACTCAGTGAAGTAGCCAGAAAATTTTCACGGGCGGGGGGTGCGACTACTGCAACTCACACATATGCACACATGTGTCTGATAAGGGAGGCAAGAATATACATTTTGTATGGCAAAAAATTCCTCATGGGGGGTTATGAGCCCCCTACCTCCCCCCTTGGCTACGTCCCTGTGTGAACTTTATATTTATGAAAGCATTACCATAAATAGAAAAATCCCTTTATTTTGTGTGCAATCGACGAAAAGACTATTTAAATAACAGCAAATAGTCTGGATACATTTGTTTACTAACTTTATTATAATGCATCTTTTGATAACAATAATGTTTTAGAATTAGACTGTAGAACATTGTGTAGTAGCTTTCCAAGCATTCACCTAAGACTTTCATAATGCAAATTTGGCAAAAAAAAAAAAAAAAAAAAAAAAAAAGCTGCGACTATTACGCCCGTAAACAGGATAATTCTACGTTGTTCATTCAACAACTGCCGAAGTAGCACCACGAGAATCGTTCTTCCGCTATACCTTCCTCTCTCAAAATTTACCAATTCCCATCAAACCCGCAAGGCCAACGCTTTTGCGACCTCCCAACCGTGGCGTCCTTTCCCTTGTAATGACCGCTACGCTCGATGGCACCTGGACGGCCAGACAAATATACAAACTGGACGCTTTGACCTTCCCTCGGCTTGTCTGCTTCCTTGGTCGCTCTAATCATCGTTTTCCTCCGATTTTCGGCCTTAAACTGTTTAGGCTTGGATGGTTCGATCCCACGACAAAACTGTCCCACTGGGTTATTGGACTGTGGGCGGCGTATTTTTCTCACAATATCGAGGATTTGCTTGAAAAAAAGGATGTGATTTTCTCTGCTTCGGCTAATATCTCCGACTGATGGCCAGGAGAGATGAGATGGGGCAGTCGTTTTTTTCCCATCATTATCAGAAAGTTTCGTATATACTTCGTATCACGAATGATGATAGATTTAACTTACTTGCAAACTTCCTTTAAAATGTTTTGTGCTTCGAACTGTGTAATTGGATGCTTCAGCCTAATAAATACATCGTAAAAAGACTTTGTAATAACGAATTTTCCACCCTTTAACTCATTGTCCCGTGTCAAAGGGGTATCCTACTATATAGTTATGCTGATCTCTGACTCACTCACTCTCTAAAAATTCCGGGTCGGCCACTTCGAAATAAAACTTAAACCGTCATTAATCCAAACAAATTAAAAAGGTATGGTCTAAAACTGCAATAAAATTCACACCGTTTGTACGGTCCACTTGAAATCATGTATAAAAATATAGAAAATAATCTGAATACTTTCAAAATCTAAAAATCCACCCGTTCACTCATTTTCACCCGATTTTTTCATCATTTCAGCTCCATTTTATTTCCAAGTCAAAAAAGTGAATCATTTTCTTGACAAAATACCTTTATCAAGTGAAAAAGACGTCACACAATTGAGATTCCAATTCGTTTAAAATAGTTTTAACTAGGGATGGACGCGAGACGAAAATTTGGTGTCTCGCATCTCGCAAAACAGCCGAAAAGCTTTGTCTCGTCTCGCAAAAATCCCTAAATCCTAATGTTAAAAATGCTTGTCTTGTCTCGCAAAAAAGCTGTAAATCTCTGTCTCGTCTCGCAAAAAGTCGTCTCGTGTCCATCCCTAGTTTTAACAGGTAACATGGTCTATTTATTTATATATTTTTCATTAAAATAATCGTCTGCTGAAGCATTAATATAAGAGGTGCTGAGTACATAAAACGGAATTATTCGAATGCGATCAGTTTCTGCGCATTTCCAGAAGAGCATGAAATTCTATTTGGTTACATAATAAAAATTGAATATAAAGTTATTAATTTTTGGTGGACGAAGATTAAATATATTGAGTGTAGACCTATTTTCGTCCAATGCTTTTTCTAGCGCCCGTTGTCATTGCCGCCACAACGGGCTTCTTATTCTAGTTTTAAATGTCAGAAATAATTAGACTTTTGGAACAGAACATAAAAACAGTAAAAAACACAACTTATTTCGAGACAACATTGTAGAAATAATTTTCAAAAAAATGTATTTCACTTTTCAGGGCGTGAATACGCAATTCTTTATTGTTTTCTTTTCAGCCTCAACATTAAAAACTTTGTTGTTGAAATTTTACCTGATTTCTCTTTCACACATGTGGCAGGCTGATGATAGCTTTTGCTCCGAAGTTATAAGGATAAATGTGGCTATTTCAACTGACAATTAACTGATAAATTAGAGAAAAACCGGTAAGGTAAATGTGGTATTTCTTGTCAGTGATAAAATTTAATTTGGTTTGAGCAAGTAAGTTTGATATTTAAACTGGTATATGCATAGAAATCAGAGTGAAAACTTGATTTTGACTCAAGCCTTGGTGAACCTTTGAAACAAATATTTCATAACAAAGACAGAATGCGTTTACTATTGACGTATCATTCCTTTCCGTGTGAGTTTGAAATAGGGATGGACGCGAGACGATTTTTTGCGAGACGAGGCAGAGATTTACAGCTTTTTTTGCGAGACAAGACAGAAATTTTTAACATTACAATATAGGGATTTTGTGAGACGAGACGAAGATTTTAGGCTGTTTTGCGAGACGCTTATTCTCCGTCTCGCATCCATACCTAGTTTGAAATACAAGAAACGAGATCGCTCATCATTAACAACATGTTTTAAAATGGCATAAGATTAATTCTTTTTTTTTTAATATCATCAATCTTATTTGTATAATTGCTCGACATACACTAATCGAGATTTAAAGGTGGGAGAGGGGAAATTTAAGAGCTCATGGCGGCATTTTCAGTTTGAGTATAGAAACTTCAGTTCTTAAGTAGAGGGGAGAGGTTAAACATTTTTAGACATCATTAAAAAAAATGGTTCTGAAATCTAAAAAAGTACTAACATACATGGATACGCGAATTCTCTCACTTTCCACATCTAGATCCCCCCCTCTCACTTTTCTTTTAAGATTAAAAAAAAAAAAAAAAAAAAGATTTTAGGAAGAAAAAAAAAAACTGGATGTTTATGAAGCTGGATTTTTTTCTTCAATATTTCGGGGAAATAAAAACAGCTATCCTGTATACGAGTTTTTCGAAATCTTATTGAAATAAGTTGAGTCGGTATTGTGGTATTACTGGTAGTAGTGTAAAACTGCCGCAAGCAAAAACATTTTTGCATTTTTAAATATGTGTATGCATTTTTATGTTCTTGGTTATCTCTTTTCTGTCGATGATTTAAATTTTCAAGGGTTTGATAATCAATGAAAATTTTATCTGTATTTTGAAGTGAAACATTTTTTTCCCTCCTTAAAGAACGTAAAAAAAAAAAGAAAAGTTTACTCTATAAAATTCAAAAAATGAGAAAATAGTTTACATACAGCATACATACGTCTATAAATCCTTTCTCAGAAATAAAAAAAAGAGATTATTTTTAGTAATCTTTATATACCATAGGCGTAAATCTACAAAGTTATCATCATCATCATCATCAACACCATTCTTATTTTGTTCTTATAAAATATTTTGGTAGCAGAATTTCCAGACTTAAATTACTCGTTTTAGTCCAGTCAATTCAGAGCCCCACTTCATTAAATAAACTTTATAAAACACTTATGGGCTTTGAATTATAAAACGTTCACAAGAAGCTTTAAACACTAATTTTATCTCACAAGTTATAACCTTGTCAGAGCAACTATCCGATTAGGCTTGGAGTTCCTTTATTCTACAGGGGGAATTTTTTTTAACAGTTTACATTGTTTTTAACATACATTGAAAAGCAGAAACTTTTTAGCTCCAGTACTAACCGAGTTTTCCCTTACAGTGGATGAAGAGAAAGGTGGTAATTCCGTTTTGTGAATTTTGATACCTATATGAAAACACCTTAAGTTTCTTTCTTTATTCTTTATGCCGACCAATGACCGGATAGATAAGACACTGAACATTGGAAGATGGCTGAAACATGCTGGGTTTTGGCTGCTCGCGCGCTTGTTGACATTATACGGTCTGGAGATTTGGACAGATTTCGCCGTATATCAGGTGAATGCGCGTTAGAACCGTTTAAAAAGCCTTCCGTCCAACTCTTAGATAGATAGCCCTCGTATAGCTTTGTCTCAACTAAACATAGTAACAGTTAACGTTGGTTAATCTAATATCTTAGTGCCTACACGCTTAATTCAAAAGAGCGAAAAAAAAAAAAAAAAAAAAAAAAAAAACGATGAAAGAGGGAGTGAAAGGAAAAATTGTCGGTTTCGACCTACCAAAATACTGATAACGTTCGCTCCGAATATTTCGCTCATCTGAGTGATCGAAAAACGCTCCTAAAGGAAAAGAACACTTTCCAGAACTGAAAGGAGCGAAAATTTGCTCTGACGGATCGAATTTCGCTTGTTTGAATTAAGCTCGTTTAAGAATCCCATACGGATCCACGAAAATTTTGCACGTTACTAATTTCATTACAGAGAAAACAGAGGTTTTACACTTTTTCTGCATGAAGTTGAATGGACTTTAAAAATGTACACAGAATCAGTCAAATTTATCAGCTAACCGTTTTTTGATCTTTCAGATTCAAGAAACATTTAAAAGTCGTTTAACATGCAATATTTCGTTATTGCTTGATTGAAAATAGACTTATCTCTCAGATTTTACACGCTTCACTTCAATTTGAGTCATGAAATGACTAAGATTTCGTTCTCAGGTTTGATTTATGTGCATGACTTTTGAAGATTAGAAAGCATTGTTCTGTCAACAGCTGATCTCAAATGAAATGTGGTCAACGAAGTTTATAATAATTCATCAATAGTATCTACAGCTCTATATAATATTTTTCATAAATGCTACAGGACTTTAAAAATATGCATTTAAAAACGTTTCGTGAGATACTCAATGATATAGATGCGATTAACCCCCATTCAGAAACTTTTAATTTCTTCTGCACTATAAAAAAAAGAAAAGAAAAAGATAATAATTGTTTAAAAAGTGAAATGGTACACACTGAAAAAAGAATTTAATTAGCTCCGAAGTACTTAAAATAGGGACAAGTTTTAACAATTTTAAATACCTTGGAGTGAATTTAGTTCCTTTTTTTTAAGTATGTAGCCTAACTGGTCACCTTTTATGCCATTACGTTAGAAATTCAAGACGTTAGAAATTCACCATTGTGCATTTACTAATGTACAATGGCATTGTTCTTGAGTAATGCAATTACTCTAGAAATGTAGAAAACACAATGGTTGCATCTTCCCTAGAATCCAGATTTATGAACTACTTGGATTACAAAGGATTGGTTTACAGCCCAACTAAATGCGTAATGTTAAATGATTTAGTTTAAAAAAGTCAGAATACTTCCATAGACGCTTTTATGACCACAACATGTTCCTCCCAAATCATCTTTCAGATGTCCAAACATCATTTATTACTGCCTACATTTAATAGTAGATCACAGTTCATTATAGCAACACATAAAATATGATTTGGTGTTTTTGTGCTTTAAAAAGAAGCAAATAAAGTTATTGTGAACTTGCTTTGACATTATGGATGGCGTAAAACCGAAATGATTTGAATTCTTTGAAAGAGAAACTAAAGATTGTAAATATTATTCATGCTAAATTGAATTAAAATCTTACTATTTTGTTAAATTTAATTATTTATATCGCGTTTACTCTCGTAATAGTCACTATAATAGTCGCACCCCCGTTCTGAAGCAGAAAAACGCGTCAAAATATTTAAAACTCGTCAAAAAGTCTCAGTTACGCATTTGGCATTCATTTACGTCTATAAAAAAATTACTATGAAAAAAAAAACATTTTTTTGTGGCAACTGACTAAAAAATTAGTTAATATACGGCAGATAATCTGGAAGCATTTGGTTAGTTGGTAATTTTATTATTATATGAGTAATGTTTTAGCTTTAGAGAGTGTACAATTTTATGTGATAGATTTCCCCGCATATTAGTCGCACCCATAGTCTTTCACCATGAATAATTGGCAAAAAAAGTGTGACTATTAAGCGAGTAAATACGGTATATTGCAGGGTTTGAGTTTGATTAAATTTTATTTTAAGATAATCTGTTATAAGTCTGTAATTAGGCTAAGTAATCTGTCACCATAATAAAAAGTTAAAAAAAAATAGTGTTTAAAGCCTCTGGCGTGATTAATGAAAGTTTTGACTAACGTATAATTTTTTTAAAATCTCTTGTTACTTTCGTGCTGTTAAAATAATTAATCTTTGATATCAAGTCTTTGGACCGTATCAGGAATCATGTACAACACAGCACGGTTGAAAGGCCATAGCTAAAATGACCTTGCTACTTTTATGGCACTTCTATGAGAACAGAGACTTCAGATAACCAAGGAAGGGAGATGCGTATTCCTGTGTTGTAAGTTTGAAAAGTAGCCGTTACCTGAAATTTGTTGTTGAGAGCAACCATGCAGAATATTAGTCCAGAACCGAGAGGAAGCAGAAAGCTGTGCAAAGAATATGCAAGCATTGAGGACGCTGGAAATCAGATGAGATGCTCGAAATATTACTTGCTTAGAATAATGCCCTGTTTCGTTACTTTTTGCAGGTTTAATAAGCGAATTTCTTTTCCAAGAGTGCCACGGGAATTGAAGGAACTTTATTTTGAGATGGAGCAAAGCAACTTTGCTAATAATATCACAATTACATTTGTTTGACTTTGTTTATAAAAATGGTGTTCAGAAAGTTGATCAATAAAATTTCAAAATTTCAGTCCAATATCAATATTTAACCCTTTGAGGCGCAACCCTTTCCCAATGCTGAAAAAAACGGCAGCCGTTGCCATCGCTCGACTTAACTGCCAGCAAGATGGCGGACGATCGAAACGTTCATCGCGTGCCACAGATCTAGAGACCCTTTTTTGACGACAGGTGGCTGTGCGGCAGAGCCAGCTGCGTCAAAAAAGGGTCTCTCGATCTGTGGCACGCGATGAACGTTTCGATCGTCTGCCCTCATGCTGGTCGTTAAGTCGAGCGATGGCAACGGCTGCCCTTTTTTCAGCATTGGGCAATCTATTCAGCTGTTCTCGCATTCTTCCATTTTTCAGCAGATGTCAGTGCTGTTCAAAATAATCGTGACCATTTTTTGACGGGAAATGACGTGCTAAAAAGTAAAGGATTATCGTGGAGCTATGCCGCCCGCAACTATTTTTATAGAAATCAAATCTATTCTTCGTGACTGGGAACAGTCAAATCGTCAGAGTTTGGTGTTCCCAGAGCGGGAGGACTGCGCATTAAAGGGTTAAACTAATCAATTTGTTCAAGTTTTCAATTTAATTATCCAGTAAAAGAATAAAAGATACAGATGAATTTCTTTAAATTGTTTTTGAATATTCTTCTCTTATCTGGAATTGGTTCAAAATTAGGATTTCCGAGTTACGTCGGTCTAGATTTTAAATTTACTCCAAGCTAAGTCGGTCTTCCTCCCGCTGGAAGCCTTACAGTTTTGCACATCGCCGTCTTACATGGAAGATCTGCCACCACTAACCGGTTAGACTGAGTGAATAGACGCAAGAAAAACAACAGACATTCTTGCACTGCACAATAATTGAAAACTTTTGACTATATTCAATGAGAGCTAGGGAGTGATAAAGAATAAATCTACAAATTAGAATTTGTCATGATAAAAGAGTTACACTTTGTTGACTTCAGTACAGATATGGATGCAAGCATAAGCGTAAAGTTTTCAAAATTATTGGGGGGGGGGCGGTCCCCTCAACCACTTATATTCACGTCAGTGGCGTAGCCAAAGGGGGAGAGGGGGTTAGGGGGTCATAACCCCCATAAGGAATTTTTTGCCATACAAAATGTATATTCTTCACTCCCTTATCATACACCCGTATACATATATGTGAGTTGCAGAAGTCATAACCCCAACCCCCCCATGAAAAATTTATGGCTACGCCATTCATTCACGTACATATAACTTACTCATAGTTGCCAACTACTACGGAATATAATTAACCACTTTTTCTGCATGATTTTTCGGCTTAAAATATAACAAAATTTTTGTGATGCATGCAAGAGTTGGTTACTATTTAAAAAAAATAATAAAAATATATACTGTTTACAAAAAGTGGTTAGTTATATTCCGTAGTAGTTGGCAGCTATGACTTACTATATATAAGTGTAAATTATTGGAGGCGCTCGATCTCTATGGGTCCATGGACTTCTAAACCAATGTAAGGTAAGTATCCATGTTGGTATCTTCCTACCATGTTATAAGTTAAAAATAGAAGCAAAGTAAAAAATCCAAAGGAGGAAAAAAAAAGCATATTCGATGAGATAGTGCATTTTAGACACATCTGAAGTTTTTTTCATTTCATACTTTACATTGCATAAACTGATTTTAATTAACCAGAGCCTGGCGAGGGCAGCTTATAGTAATATTTTGTGTTACAGGGCGTCACAATGAATACTAAATCATGATTGAAATCAAAAGAAGAAAATTTTTAAAAGTACAAATAAAGTATTTTTTTTATGTGTAAATGGCGTGAATACTTTTTTTATGTTAGTATATATTAGTTTTCTGTATTGAGTGATAAATTATTGGGTGGGCTCAGCCCCTATTCACAATTTATTGGGGGGGGGGCTCGAGCCCCACGGGCCCATATAACTCTACGCCTATGGATGCGAGATGAAACGAGATAGAAATTAGCAGTTGGTATGCGAGATACTCGTCTTGCAATTATCTCTACTCCATTCCTCAAACCACTTACACTTTTATAATTGTATTTACTAATATTTTTGACCTGAAAACACTAGTTCAATGGTATCATCACAAACTAATGTCTTAGAATGTCAAAGATAAAACAAACTTATAGCAAGCAGGGAAAAAAATATTCTAGACCTTTCTCATTATTTTAAGCTTTAGTAAGGAGGTTAAAAATATCGGCTTCTCAGATTTTCTTGCATTGATTTTAGTACTAGATTTTAATTTGCTCTTGACAGTACTGCCCGCCATCCCACACATACACAAATCTTCCTTTTTTACCTGATATTTATGTGCTTCAGTTTAAAAGAAGTAACAATTTCTTTATTTTCTTCCAAAAAATTTACTAAAGTTAAAAAAAAAAAAAAAAGAAAGACGATAAAATACCATTCAGTTTTGCAAGAACAGAAGTGAGAACACAGTGTTCATTTCGTGTACCAAAGAAGTTTCCAAAGCCTAATCAAATAAAACCAACACGTTTTATACAAACAGAACAGTGAATGGAAAATAAAAACTTCCTACCTCCAACGTGCCTTTTCAGCTCTGATGGAAAATACAGAGATATGTAAGAGCAAAAGATTTAATTGAGATCTAAACAAAAAGGGCGTGTGGAGAATTACCCCGTGAGGAAAAAACAAAACAAGACAAAACAAAGAAGCCCAATCAAATTATTGATCATTTGGACTAGTGTAGTGACGATTAAATTAACTTCTACCGCCGTATGTTCTTTACATTGATTTGCAGGCCGTCGAGTAACTGCGCTTTTATGTAAATACGCCAGCGAGCCGACCGATTTTTATGAAGATATTCAAAGGAGTAAAGATTTTTTTTTCGCTCTCTCTTTTCTCTCTTCGCGTTCTTTGTTCTAGTACCTTCTGACTCTTAACAGAGAATTAATTTTCCCGCCATGGAATACATTCAGTTTCTCATTTAATTGAGGATGGAAAAAAAAAATAAATAAATAAAATAATATATATGCGCTGAAGTGGCTCGATGAATTTAAAGGGATGAATGTGAAGGTAAACAAGATTTGGTACTTGAAATGGAATGTGACAGTTTGAAATATCCTTTTAAAATATATACATTTGCAAATAAAAAATTTTTAAAAATTCATAAAATGACTTAAGAAATTTTACGTAAAAAGATAACTCTGCCAGAATATGTTAAAGCAGTTTATGTATGTAAAGTAAAATGCACGTATTTATTGCAGGAAAGATTTGTGTGTTTAAAATATAAATGCGTTAATATGGAGCGAAAATCGCCTTGCTATCGAACAGAGGGAAAATATTTTATTTCAGTTTTGTGATTTTTAATCATTTTTCCCGTTTTCCCTTTTTCGGTAGAACTGGTTTTATTTGTTTATTTTTTGTATCGGTAAAGCAGGTTGAAATCCTTGTTAGGCAAAGGCATTATCTCTTTTCCATACCAGAGTGAATCCACTCCCTCTGAAACCACTTCAAGGTAGAAACACAAAAGAAATGAACAGGTCTTTCTTTTCAATTAATTTAATATTTTTATTTTTTTATTAGTAAGGCTATTAATATTACTTTTATAAGATAATATAACTTTGAATTATTATTATTCACTGAAAAAGAGGCGAAAGCAGATAATCTATGGAAATAGTTTTTTTTTTTTTGACAGGTTTTTGTAAGAGCATAGTATTTGTTTATAATATTATTCAACAGTTCACAGGAAATTTACAAAAATGTGAAATAATCTTCTTAAACGCTAGACATCGGTTTTGTTTTTTCTTCAGCTGCTTCCAAGAAGTTATTGATTTTTCTGATGAACTTTTATTTCTGAGTGAGCATGTTGCACTTAAGTATTTATTGACTAAAACCTTTAAAACGTACTTTTTTGAGTGGTATGAAATCAGCTGTAATTAAAATTTAACTTTGGAGTATACCATTTTAGAAAATAAAATGGCAACAGCACAAAAATACGTAATTATTTATGTTAAAAATATTGGTTTTACTTATTTATTTGCACCTTATTCATTTTGCATTATAAATTTTTCTTCAGTGTGTATTGCTTAATTGATACAAGCATAATTGGTACAATTTTCATGGGAAGACTATGAAAAACTTGAAATTATTGACGTACTAAAAAGTCTTTTTAGGTTTTAGGTTAATCAAAATATCGGTTCATTTTGAATAATTAAATATAGTAAAATGTTTTTCTAAAATTATGACATGTTTATATATATTATATATATATATATATATATATATATTGTTATGCGCTATCACTTGCTCGAAGAATTAATAGTATAATACGTAAATTTTTGTTGTTTTATAATATATATACAACAAAAACACATTTATGTTTATTTGTATATTTCATTGTATTCTCAATATTTAAATAAAGTTTCTTAAAACACAAAACACTGATTTCATCTGGTGGGAAAAAAAAGTTTTTTAATTAATCTAAATTTGTCCAATCAATGCATTACGAATTATTATTTTAGTTCTTATGGATTCGTCGTTCCCTTATGAAGTATTATTCATAAATTAAATTTACTAAATTTTCCATTATAAATTTAAACTATTTGTATGAATACTAAACTAGTAAAAACCATTCTTAAAGTGACAAGAAAATCTAAATCGAATGCCATAATTCATCCTATATTTTAAGAGCAGCTACTTTTTAAAAATAGTTTTAAGTGCGAAGAGATACTTAAATATTACTAGCTAAACACTACGTGGTACATTTTATTGTCACAAAACTGTACTTACATTTTTTTCTTATTTCATTCCAGAAGAAAATATTGACTCCAAAATTGAAACACATGATTTACTTCCATACACTTTCTGCTTTTCTTCCTGCGTATTCAAAACTGCCAGGAAGAAAAAAAAAACTATTGTTATAAATAATGTAACTGTATTTATTACAAATCTATAAAGATGTAGCTAGATGCATTCTCGTGCAAGAGAATTTTTGTTACATAAGTGAATAATGGAATACTGCTAAGCTGTACATGAAATTCATTCAAAAACACTGGATTTTTAATGATGTAAAGAATATAACTAAATTGGGCATTTATTTATTTTATGGAAACAACATACATATTCGACAAGGTTCGTACAACATTGATTGAATAATTGGTTCAATACAGATTGTACTTGAATAGCCTAATTTATGTTAGATAAACTCAGTAAATTGATCGCTGATTAATCTTAACTTACTAATCCCATTTTTTCACTAACGTATTTACGAAAGCCAACAGTTTTCTGAGAAACTCAAACTTCTGTGCACAGTCAAAGCATTTTCTAGCTAAATATTTCACCATAAGTAACATTATTAACTTATTTTATTTTTCTGGTAACAGATTTTCTTTGCTATTTCCAGGGGAAGTGAATTTGAATCCCCGATCCCCCACACCCCACTCTCCCTCATTACGTACGTCATTGTGTACATGCGTCAATAAAGTGAAACCATGACACTTTGAAAAATGTCGCGGTCTTGTTCTTTTTCTCGTTGATCCATTCATCGCAGTGTTATGACCATTTTCAGAGTTGCATATTTTGATAAGCCCCAGCTAAAATTTAGGTATTTCTGATTGTAGTGTTTTATTTATAAACATCTAGTAAATATTTACTTGTCTTTATAATTTTTGCTCGTGTTTTTTTTTTTATGAAAATGCTTTCTTCTATATTGTATTCCCTGTAGCTCTACGTAAAGTATTATATAAGTTACAGGGCGAGAATTATTTAGCTATATGAAATGAAATGAATACAGCTAAATTTAATAAAGCTAAGTAATGAAATAATTTTTCAAAAATTTGCTGAGTTAAAAAAATCAACGCAAATTTTGAAAGTAATTACAGATATTCGGATTTAGTTTAAACATGTTTCATATGCTTGCCACCACCAATGGCAATGATGTGACGAAGATGAATAGCTCCCTGTAGGGGTGGATGTTCTCGCCGCCATTTTCTCGAATCAAAATCATCTTTGAATAAAATTTTTGCCTGTTGTAACATTTAGCCAACCGTCTTCCAGCTTGTACTCGGTCGGAAATTCCTTTTAGCCTCAACCGGACTGTTGTTGCACGTATAGTAGGCTTTGATGATTATTGTGCACTTAAGGAAACGACATTTCTACATTTTCGTTTTTAAAATGAACAGCCACAGAGTGCGCAGATAAAAAAACACAAAAAAAATGTCATACTTTAAGTCTTAACTGAATCCCGACATGAGTTTATCAAGGTTCTTTTTGACATAGCTAAATAATGTCATCCTGTATATAGTAATGCTAATATATGCACATGCTTTATTTATTAGTTTGTAATTTATGATATATATATATATATATGTATAATTCGGCTGTTCGAACCTCGTCAGGGGGAGACCCCCCCCCTGAACCCCACTAATTTTTTAGTTTCATTACTGACATATTAAAACGATATTAATTGACTAGGTCATTTTATCTCCCATCTTTCGTGTATTTCGCCCGGTAACCCTATGTTGAAATTTTTAGGATTGTGACCTATTTATAGAAAAATACATGGGATGCCCATTCTACAGCTTACGAAATAGTGTAACAATAGATTAAAGCTGTTGCGAACTAATAGTATTTAAATATATGTCAAATTATCTCGCATACTTTTATGTCACATTTTTGGGACAAATTTCAATAAAGGGGGTGAGAGATAAAATGACACAGTCATCAATATATATATATATATATATATATATACATACAGGCACACAAAAACACACGTGAAAACACACCACTAAAGACAGTAGGAGAGGATTATTAACGTTTGCAAAGTGTATAAGCCCTTGATATTTTTATGCTGACTCAACTTTTATCAAATTAAATATTAAACAAATTAAATCACAAAAAGTTCAAGATGAAAAAAAATAAAGATCTTATTTAGGAAAACACTTAATTACAACCCGTCTGAAGAGCAAAGGGGGGAATAAAATCTATGTGCTTTATTTATTTTTTTCTGACAAGGAAACTCCCCTCTTAATCACAGTTTCTTTATACACGAATCTGCGAGAGGACGCCAAAACTTTACAGCAGCGAGATTTTCTAATCGGCTAGATCCTCCAGAAAGAAGTGCAGATATTTTAAATCTATCTAATCACACGTGTACACACACACACACACACGCATTCATACGATGTGTTTAAAAACTCCGACAGTGGAACCCAAGGCGAAACTGAAATAAATTTAAGCTCTCTATGATCGGTAATAGAATAAGCATAATACGTTATATCAGCGCTGAAAATGAGAAACGAAGGGAAAACGTGGGGGAGAGGCAAAAAATCAACTCCCGTTTTTGTTATTATTACTTCTCTCTTCTTAAATTCTGTTTTATTGCTTTTATGCTGAATGTGACGAGGCTTAATAACATACTTGCAGTGTTATTACGCTTTGAGCTCTCTTTTTCTTTTTCTTTTTCTTTCTTTCTTTTTTTTTTTTTTCGAATCAGAGTTACGTAGTTAATTGAATCGATCTTTTTTACACAGCGCGCGATTCTCCTTTCTGTTTCTAAATTACAAAGAAGGGGCCCTAGTGTCATTTGAAATTAAAATTATCCCTTGTTACATTTGAAACAGAAAATGACCGAGATGCCATAGTCTAATGGAATGTTTCTCCTAGCATTTTTTATTTTATTTTATTACTTTTTTTCCCCTTTCCCATAGACTTGTTTTCAAATAAAAAGAGAGGAATAAAAAAAAAAAAGGGAATATTTGTTTCATAAGTGTATCGCGTTGAAAAGTATTTTTCAATTTATAAAGAATTTGGAATCATCCATTTAGGAATCTTTAATTTATTCGGAAACGTAACTGTAGCAGAAAAATGGAAAGAGACAATCATAAAACATTCAGTGTTCTTGGTGTTTCATTAAACTTTTAGGAAGACTGCATTAGAAATGGTTGTGTTTAAAGACGTTTTGTTTCTTTTTTGAAGTCTTCATTTTAAAAATATCCGTAGTTTAAATTATTACTGAATTTAAGAATATTTTTCTATGGATATAAATATTTCGAAAAATATACTCGAATGAGTAATCTTTCGCAATTCAAAAACAGCGATGATTGTTTATTTTCAAAAATTGCATTGAAAAATTGTAAAATCTGTCCTAGAGTTTTCATTTAAAAAAGAAATAGACTAATGGAGTATTTCAGAGTAGTAGGAAAAAAAAAAAAAAAAAAAAAAAAAAAGAAACGAAAAATCGATAGAAAAGGAGAATAATTTTGCTGATTTTAAATCCCCTCAATTTTCACTTCTTTTTCTGTAAACCCTTTTCCAAGTTGTACAATGAATTCCTATTTTAAATACTATTTTTAAAGCTTTCATCTGTAAGACTTCTTTCTATATATCTATCTGGTCCGCACAAGTTGAAATTAATTTCAAGTTTAATATCTTTGTAGGCTTACGTTACGTTTTCTTTTCGTATTAGTTGAGCAAATCAGGAAGTGGTTCGTGTTTTTTCTTATGAACATCGGTAGTTTGAGATAGAGAAGCTGGCTCAAAAGATGTGACAAGACACCTTTAACATTATGACTATCCTTTAGTTTATTACCGTTATCCCTTACGAAACACCAATGAAAATTCAAACAATATTTTTCTTATATAAAAATCTTTAGTTATATGGTGTAATGACTTTGACTTCCTAGGTGGCGTATCGCTCGTATTAATGTTTTTTGTCAGACTGTTTTGGGTGACAACTCAACTCACCTCTATTCGATGATGGCGCTCTATTATTATTGGTGTTTGATGTTCTGCGTTAGTATCTTTGTAAAGAAATGCGTGCTGATATATTGTGTTTGTGAAACAAGTTTAACTATTTTGCGTCATGACGATGGTAAGCTGTGACGAGAGTAGCTCTACATCAGTTTTGCTGTATAGCATTATTTTTATTTGTTATCCATTGATTTTGTTAAGCCTAATAAATATTGAAATATGTTATATTGGCCAAATTATTCGACTCATTGAACAAAAATAAATATATTAAATTAAATTAAATAAATAATACAAAAGTTATTCCTACAGTTAATTTATTTCATAATTAAAAATGTCACACAATTTTTTTAAAATGCATTTTGCAATGTTTGTACTTGGTATGGCTATCTTTAAAGATATCATTTAGTTTAGTTCTATAAAAAATTATAACAAACACAACCAATATACATTTAACCAAAACACTGTTAAAAAAGGCAAACATGATTTCAGTTGAAATGAGGCGGAAAATTTAGCCAACACTTCGTGTATATTTAAATTATGCCTATCACAAATACTTCTTATATATTATTACTATTATACTAATTTTGATGATCTAAATCATTTGAAGCTATGGAGCAGGATCACTGTTCTCTCTCTTTTCTGTGACTTTTATTTTGAGTTGTTCCTTTCTTTTATACCCACTCAAATGAAAAAGAAATAAAAATAAATATAGCTGTCTGCATTTAGTACAAAAGTTAATAACGTTCTACTAATGCATGTTAGAGCTATGAATGCTGTAAAGGACGAACGTTCTTCTCGTGAGATAAAGTTAAGCAGCAGATGGGTGAAGGCTCAATGGATCATTATTACGTTCTATCTCAAACGATAAATGGATATAAGTTTAAAAAAATAAATAAAAGAGAATTTAATGGATTAAGGAGACAGCCTACTCCAAATTTGGTCAAAAAATCATTCTTCTTTAATAATTAAGTGAAAGCCTGTTAAATTATGAAAATTTTGACACCTCATTTTTACTCATACGCCAATAATATCACGAGATATTGCAACTTTTGTTCATGCACTCAGCGCAATTTCATCCGCAAACAAACTCTTTAGATGACTTTTTCTCCATGTTCATATTTTCTTCAATTTCATGTTTTAAAAACGCTAAGGCTTTCTTTTGCATTTGAGATAAGGATTTAAAAGTTTTTGTACGGGTTCTTTATTATGTATATGATAAATGTGTGTATGGAATGAGCCTTCTGTTTTTTTTTTTTTTTTTCTTTTTCATTTTACAGAAATCATATGAAGATGTGTTACGTATTTTTGTTTTACACTATATATATATATATATATATAGAAAAACTATATTAGGCGTAATATTAGATGTATTTAAAGGTACATGCACAGGCTTGTGTAAAATACATTTAAGAAATCTTTTTTTTTAATTGGACAAAAATCTTTATTTTAAAAAATAGTAGATATTTTTAAAACATTAGTCTTTTATACTTTTTTTTAAATTTTACTTAAATGTGAAGCTTAAAGAGATTTATTTTTTCAAAATGTACTTTTAGTAGAACATTGAAATGCTTCCAGTTCATCATTTTTACTATATTTTTGAAAAAAAAAAATGCTCAAAAGGTAAACTGTCCCCTTAAACAAAATTGTGACTACAATAAAAATCATTCACACATTCACTAAAAAAACGCGTCACACACATCAAGCTCCAACTAAATTTGAATTTAACTTTATTTCAGGCTTAAAATTTTTGATTTTAAGGCATGCTTTGTGGAAAGGTCTCAGACTTAATTTTTCATCTTTTAACAAACCTTCAAAACAAGTTGCAGAACAATTCCACAGCGCTACAAACAAACTTGAGATATAATGTTAAATTTGCGTATTCTTGAAAGAAAACAAACCGTTTGAGTTTGTCGTTAATGAGGACTCCTGAGACAAATCACTCCAGATTTTGTTTTCATTAACATTTTCTCCAGACTCCAGCTAATTTTATTGCGCTTTGAAACAACTTTATGTTCACTCGAAATTTAGAGATATACTCACTCTACCGTATAAATGTTAGTTGGGTTAAAAGCGTTTATGGATATATATTCTTTTTTCTTTCGATTCTGTATTTCGAAATTTCAGAAATTTGCTATTTTATTTCATATCATCGTTATTGTCGAATAAGAAAACAATTGTCCTGCTAATCTTCCAGTTTAAAAATATAAAGCAGTTTAGAACGAACTCTATTTCGCTCTCTCTATATAAAGAGTATTTTGAAAAATGCTTCTGTAATTATAAATAGTTGAAATAAAGTTGCATTTCTATGCGCTTGTATAAAAATAAAATTAAGAAAATCATTAAATAAACTTAATAATAAAAATATATGTATAATTAGCGTAAATTATTCTTTACAAATTATTCCACTAGATGTTACAAGAACCTTATATATGAATTTCCAACATTCTACGACTAATAGAATTTGAGATATGAGAGTTAAATACATACACATGTACACCAAAAGTCGCCGGCGATATTTCGTCTAATTTTTGAGGGAGACACGTGACCGTGGTCGTATGATTATCTAACTATGTTGTAGGATGGTATTGTGCTTGAAATGGATGAATTCCCCTAAAACTGCCATTGACCGTAATGTGTTGGAAATCTTTTGAGTGTTCCTGTAGCAGAACTATAAATGATAAAGCCACTTTTTCCGATGGAGAAATTCATTTTGTAACCCTTAACAGCACATACCACTTCTGAGTCGTTTGAAATAGCTTAATATCTCTAAAATACACTTTAATGAATTTCTGTCCATAGAACGTCATGTATTTAAAATCTTTTGGATTGCCCTGTATGTAAACTATCCAGTCGATTTGGACCAAAAAGGGAGGTGTACAACTGGATGTTACAACAATCCTAAATATAAAGTTTCAACATTCTAAAACCGACAGTTTTTGAGATACACTAGTTACATACATACAGATATGTCTTGGGAAAAACTGGTCAAAATGGGAAAAACGGTCTGACAAAATGGGTTGTACATGCATTTATATGACATGCATGCATGCCTAAGATGAGATGCATTGCAAACATTGTGAAAAGTAAATTTAGTCAAAAATTAGTTAAAATAAAAATTAATAAAAAAATGAATAAAATATAAAAAATATATATAATATAATATATAATAAAATATATAAAAAATATATATAATATAATATATAAATAATATAATATATAAAAATATATATATAATATAATATATAATATAATATATAAAAAATATATAATATATAATAAAATATAAAAATATAATAAAATATAAAAAATTAATAAAAGTTAAAATAAAAATTAGTAAATTAGTCAAAATCTGTTCTTTCATCAAAATCTGGCTACCGGAATTTTTCGCGATCCCATTACTCCCTTATATTTCGCACAAGGAAGTAATAAAAGGATCGATCAGAGAATTGCATGCGCCCATTTGTATGTCGCTCTATGGCGAGATAACCCGGTACTGCCCGATGCCCACGATTTTGAACATGGTACTAGCAGTATTGGGAAATACTGGCCAAAATTGGGGCAAAACGGACGATATGAGCCGATGTATGCCGTAGCTGGCGGATATTGAGGGGATATCGGCCAGTACTGTTGTGCTCCTTGGGAAGTTCAGAATGATTTTTGGTGATTCTTCCATATTATGAATTGACTGATATGTTATCAGTGCATAAGCTCATTTAAAAGGGAACTATAACTGAATTTTATTGCTCCGAATTGTGGCGAGTGGTGAAACATGTTTGAAATGTCCATTTAATTCCTTGCAGTTAACTTTTCTGCTCTGAAAAAAAAAGGGTAATTATAGGATACAAAGGCTTACACGCTTAATCCCAAAGAGCGAAAAAAAACGATACACTAGGGAGCGATCCGTTTCCATGGGAAACCTACCGGTACTTCCGCAAAAGTGCTCTTTAAGTAGTCTTTTTTCTTAGAATTCCCCTCCTCGCGTCCTATTTTTTCGGAGAATTCCTCTACTCGCTTATTGTTATATTTCGCTCCGCTCTTGTGATCGAAAAACGCTCTTAAAGGAGAAGACCACTTTTGAAAACTGGGCCAAAAATCGCTTCGACTGATCGAATTTCGCTCTTTGGTTTAAGCGTGATAATACAAAGCATCGGATACAAGGATTTGCAGTTTTTGCGACGAGACAGGTGTATTTCTCACTCTTACAGCGGGATTTTGAAAGACGAGACAAAGCTATGCTATATACATTCTGATTCGAAATTAATTCTACAAACTTTTAGGAGGGGTAAGATACACCAAGGCACTTCAGAATCACATAGCAATGCGCGGTCGGAAGCATCGTTTTCATGTACTTGTTGATAATCACTTTTGAAGAAGTGTTGAAGTGTAAGGAGGAAACCGTCAAAAGCTCCAGACCGTTAGATCGATGGCAGCGCGATAAGCTTGAACCCGGGACCTTCACACTTCAGCCATCTACCCTATTCGATGCCCTTTTCCGCTCGGCTTCATTGCTCTATCGATTTTGTGCTGATTTTTTTTCAAATCTTGTGATGAATTATTTACTCACGTTAAAAATTTAGCAGGCAAGGTTTTTTCCGGTAGTAATGCAAGTGTTCTGAAAAAAATGTATTCTGCACACAAAATATCAGAGTTTTTGCTTTGCATAACACATAAATAGGATGTAATGATAATTTCACATCCTTAACATGGCTTACAGCCACCTAAGAGTTGTATCTAAGAGTTGTGAGTTAACCCTTTGAGGCGCAACCCTTTCCCAATGCTGAAAAAAGGGCAGCTGTTGCCATCGCTCAACTTAACTACCAACAAGATGGCGGACGATCGAAACGTTCATCGAGTGCCACAGATCTAGGGACACTTTTTTTGACGCAGCTGGCTGTGGCGAGCGAGGTAGTTAAGTCGAGTGATGGCAACGGTTGCCCCTTTTTTAGCATTGGACAATCTATCCAGCTGTTCTTGCATTCTTCCATTTTCAGCAGATGTTAGTGCTGTTAAAAAGAATCGTGACCATTTTTTGACGGGAAAGGACGTGCTAAAAAGTAAAGGATTTTGGTGGAGCTATATGTCACCCGCAACTATTTTTAGAGAAATCAAATCTATTCTTCGTGACTGGCAACAGTCAAAACGTCACAGTTTGGTGTTCCCAGAGCGGGAACACTGCACGTTAAAGGGTTAACCACCGTCTATCGTAGAGAGCGTCAGTTTAATTAGCCCACTCTTGACAGTACCTTCTTTTACTTTTGAGTTCACTGTTTACGAAAAGTTAAGAAATTTGTAAATTTTTCATTCAGTTTGTCGACTGGACGAAATAGAATTTAGCTTTAATTCTCAAGTATTGTTTCTTTTATGAAAATATTAAGACTAGTGGCGGTGAATCCGCAACAGTACCAAGTAAATTGTATTGGTTTACCTGAAAGACATACTAAAAACGGTACAAGCTAAAAAAAGTTATTTAATCAATTAAATATGTTGCTTATTTAATACAACTATTTGTGTTTTATACTTATAAACTAATTATGAGGGAATAGCAAGATGTCCAAGTAATCTGACAGCATTTTCGGTGTTATTTTTAACTATCTTATTTTTATAAGTCATCACGTTGCCAAATGGTTACATAGAAAAATTCTCTTAAATAAAGTTTAAACAACTAGCCATGTGAATAAAAAATGTACATTTTGTAATTAATAAAAAGTATACATTGTTTGTAAGGAATAAAGAATATACATTTAATTAAAGAATTATGAAAATTTCATGCTTTATTTTTTTTAAACATTGTTTAAAATTTTCTTCTTAAAGGAAATTTAATGTATACATTTTATTAGAAAATATTAAAAAGTCATACACTGTATGGTTAACATAGCTGTTAAATGGAGTTACTAAAAAAAATTTTTTTTTCCTAGTCTGTTTCAGTGAGCACTTTCAAACATGTTCAAAAAATAAAATTCAATTAAATAACTCTTCGGAGTGCTAATAACAACCAAAGGAAATTTTATATGCTTAAATATACTAATTTTACTGACTTACACCCAACAGAAAAATCCGAAATCGAATGAAGCTCGGAAAAGTTGAAACATAAGACTTTGGATGTAGGAACTCTCATAATTCAAACTAACGGAAGAAAACTTCAAAGTTATTAGAAAATATAAATTACTAGGTTCAAAGGCTGATAGACTTTGCCATTTTTCAGCCTCTTGAAATATGACGAAAACTATAATTAATAGCAAGAAGGTTATAATTTAAAATATTTTCTTAATTGTAACACTTTGTAAACTTAATCAATCCTCCAGTTCTTAAAAATTCAACCATACTGACAAGTTTGAATTTTTATTAAGCGTTTCATCTAAAAATAAACATGTAACTAATGTTGAAATTTGATATGCTAAATAAAATTTGTGCAAAATGTGTGCAAAGAAAAACTTTAAAAATTAAATAGTAATTTACTTTTGTAAAAGGAACAAAATAAAACCTTGAAATGCTTTTACTTTTAAATTTTAATTTTATGCATAATATAACGCAACATTTAAAAAAATGTACAAATGTACTTTTCTGCTTAAGTCTACCACTTGGGACTTTTCTCTTTCTTGTATACTTTCTCGTCATTAAACCATTTAAGTTGCATTTTTTTTTTGGGGGGGGGGGTGGCATACTTGATGCAAAAAAGCATCATTTTTAATTCAACCGATTATTATAATGTAATAAAATTAATATTTGATGCAATCATTTTAATTTTTTAATGCATTTGTCTGGCTTTAGTTTACGTATTGGCAACAGAATGTCGAAAAACATGATAGGGCATAAAAGTAAAAGTACCATGGTATAAAATATTAATTAGCTATAACATTAAGGGGACTTGGTACTTCAAATTTCGAAAAAAAGATCAATATATCGATTTTTAAATTTTTGAACAAGAATGTTCTTCGGTGACACAAATATTTGAAACATGAATCTGTAAAGCGATATAATCATTATAAAATTTAATTTCTAATGGCTTGTAAAACGCACGCTCGCTCCATAAATTAAATTAATTTTTCTCAATACATGTTTTTTGTCATTGTATGTTACATCAAAATGTGGAAACTTCTTTAACTTTCGTGCAAATTGCTTAGAAACTTTTTAAGTAAGTACAGATTCAATTTTTTGGATGTCTTAAAACGGACTCTGAATTTTTTCTGTAAAATATACTGTATTAAAAAATAATATTGAAAATGTAAGATTTTTGTTTTAAAATTTAAAACTTCTTTCGCGGTATTGGGTATATGTGTTTGCATGACTTCTGATTTTTTTTTTTTTTTTTTTTTAATCTAATCATACATATTGGTGGCCAAAAACCCAAAACAATTAAAAGTCGATATTTTAATGAAAATGTATTACAAATTTTATTCAATATATAGGTTAATAATTTTAAAATAAAAAAATTTTTAGAAATAAATTTGATAGAGTATTCAGATATGATAGTACATAATTACAAATAATTCATATTTTATAATAATGCAGGAAATAAAAATTAGAAAAAAAAGGTAATCATAAAAATGTAAAAAAGTAAATTGGCATAACAGATTTTTAAAATTAATTTTATTAATTCGAAGATTTATATGTTTCTAAAGGTTGTAATTCTTTTGGTATGTATTCTTGTTTTTTTCCTAGTAAAAATTCATGTTTCTTATCGGCACACAAATCCACAAATATGTTTTTAACAGCTCATTTTATAAGTTTTCAAATGTTATGGTAAGACAAGTCTTAATTACTATACATAGGGCATTCATGAACTTCCTTCAAACGGGGGGGGGGTTACAGACATTATATAAAAGGCACAATCTTTTTGCAAAAAATGAAAAATATGTGGAAATGTTAAAATATTTTCGGCAAGGTGCTGGGGCTGACTTCCTAACCCCGCTCCTTGCGTATGCCACTGTCTACGAACTTAGAGCATACTCAGTACTACTAGAAGACACGACAGTAAGTGCAATGATGACAATAGAAGCTATTTGCTTGAACAAAAATATCGTGACATTTTATAAGTTTGTATCCAAATATCTAGAAAAAGATGTAAGTCCAAAAATGCAGCTTGCTGTCTCTGTTACGACTGAGTTTATTGCATCAGAAACTATTGCAGGCGCTTATAGTACTTGCAAATATACAATCTTTGCTAGTCATTGATGAGAACCATTCTATCTCTGCTATCTTGCATCATTCTAAGAAAAGGAGCCACAAATAGCTCCTACCAAGCCTACATTGCTTTAGCAATTAGTAGTTGCCAGAACAACTCTTGCACCATCTAAAAAAATTTTTAATGTTGAAGAGGTAACTCATCTGTATGAAGCAAACAAATAGAATACTGAAGGGGTTTATTAACTCTATCGAACCAAATACAGTCGAACCTCGATTTAACGTACGTTGATTTAACGAATTCTCCGATTTAACGAATATTTTTTCTGTCCCTACAAAAAGGGTGCTAAAATGCTCTGATTTAACGAATTTTTAGCTTTGATTTAACGAACAACAATCGCTGAAAGAAAATTCGCACATAAAACTATGAATTTTTCGCACACAAAATTAATATCGACAAAGAGCTTTGGAAAGTCAAAACAAAGCACTATCAAGAATTTCTTTCCAAAGTGCTAATAAGTATGTATGTATTATGTATTAAGTTTTAAGAACAAGTAACATTATACAATTTAGATAATTTTAAAGTTGATCTTATAATGTATAACTTAAAATTTTTAAGCTTGCAGTAAACAATAATCATTCTTTTTTTCATATCTATATCTAAGGGTATTTTGCATTGATATTTTTGTACCATACACTTTACAAAAATCGATGTTCGATTTAACGAATTGCTTCGATTTTACGAACCGATTTGTGGGTCCCAAATAATTCGTTAATTCGAGGTTCCACTGTATTCCTTCTTTATGTGCAGTATTGATAGTTGTCTTTTCTCATCTACATAGTGTTAACGCATTTAATTTTACCTTATTCGATACCAAATGTAACTATCTCTTCTTTTGTAAGTGTAACATCCTTTGTTTCAACAGAAATGCGTTCGATATACAGAGATGTAGGTTTCTTTAGAAGAGCACATGTTTCTTCTTTGGGTAGTACTTCGTGCATTCATAACTTGCACTCTTGAGTTCGCTTCTTTTTTTTTTACATAAGACTGAATCCATTCAAAATGCACTGAGCAGTGCCTCAGTGCACTGCAGTGATATGTTGTTGTAAGAAAAATTCGAGTCTGTGACTCCCCGTTTATCTTTGCCTTTTAAAAGAAGGTAAAATCGTGTTACATTATGAAATGTAGAAAAGATGTCGTGAGTTGCTTGGTACGATTATATCCAACAGTGATAAGTTCTACATTTATAATAAATAATAACTTACTTTTTCATTCTCGGTTTATACTTGTCCCGTGTAAAATTTATTTTTTAGCATACTTTTTTATTTATCATTATTAACATTTTCATGTGCAGAGAATCGGAAGTACTAGGGATTTTTTTTCTAATTTTTTTAATGATTAATTCATCCGTTTTTGAAACTTGAACATGCAAAAAAAAAAAAAAAAAAAAAAAAAAAAAAAAAAAAAAAACTGAACCATTTAAAATTTGCTAGAGAATAATTTCATTGTTCACGAAATAAAAGTCGAAAAAAATTAATGCTGCTTGTAGAATGTATAAATAAACAGGAAGTGCCTTGTACTCATTTTTCAAATAATTATGCGACCTTTCTTTAAAAGTTAACATCAAAGGAAAGTTCATAAGTCAGATATAACTTAGAAGCTATCTGATTATGTATAATTATTTACCCATTATTATCGTGCAGGGAATCAAACGCAACTATGTTCAACTAAGAAGGAAGCTTATTGTACTCATTTGTCGAATAATTGTGCGACATTTCTTGCGATAGCAAAATTATGAACCTAAAGTTCATAAGCGAAATATAATTTAGAATTTATGTATATTGTAAAATTATTTACCTATTATTACCGTGCGAAAATCAGAAATTAACTAGTGATTATTTATGTGTTTTACCGTCGCTCATGAAAGGATGGATTAATCCACAATTATTTAAATTTTTTCTTTCTTTTTTTTTCCCCTCTTCATTCAATTATCAGATAAAAAACTTTGATATACTTTTATTTGCAAAATTATTTATTTTGCAAAATTATTAAGAATATTTTGAAAATTGGAATAAGGATATATGAACCAAACAATTATAACAATATGTAACAACAACAATAAAAGTAAACATGAAAAAACACCTTAAATTTTTGAAAAAAAATCAATTTAAATGTTGAAATACTAAATTAAATTGTTTCAATTTAGTAAGTATTCTTTAAATCCCTTACGCTTGATAGAAGTATAAAATAATAACTTAAATGCAATTTATATTTGTAATGTGTTTAAGCTGGTAAGTGTTTTTGTTGACAAGTATGCTTTTTGATCATCCTTCATTGAACCATGTTTTGACATGCATGTATAAAGATAATAATCCATTTGTATAAATAAAAACAAAATAAGTTTGCCATGCGTCAAGCTAGAAGCATTTTTTAATTCAGCATACTTTAAGAAGGTTGTAGGTAGACTGACTACATGCTGATGGAATAATGGAATACAGACCAATACGTCTTTTTATGACCATAGTTATTCGTTAAATTTCGAATGAATAGAACAAAATATAATAGACGCTTCCACAATATTTTGCTTCTAATGTAGAGAAACTAATTGTTTATTGAATCGATGTGACTCCAGAAAGTTATCTGCGTAAAAAAAAAGAAAAAAAAAAAACCTTCCCGTTCTGAATAACATATATTTAACAGTTCACAAGGCATTAGCACTTTTAAAAACTTTTTAATATTATTATTACTATTCCTTCTTTAGTTATTTCTGTTTAACAATAAAGAAAAAATCTTCGTAATATTGTGACCAGCAACGTAACGATTGATAAGCTGATTAAACACGGTGATTCCAGACTAACCGGAAAAAAATCTTAGGAATTTGATTAGGGTAGGTGCAGCAGTAATCAACACTTTTTCAGGCAATTTATTTAAATAGGCTTTATTTCAGAATCATTATCAATTGGTGCTTTCTTGTACTAATTTAGACATTTGTATTGTATTTTATGCATTTTTTTTTTTGGCCGCCAGGGAGTTCTGTCAGAAATTGAAATTTTAAATTCATTGCTAAGAAAAGTCTTATACTCAGTAGCTGGCTAAATGCTGGAATTTCATTAAGCTTATTAAACTTAGTGCTAAGAAAAGTCTAATTTTAACCAGCTGGCTTAACACTGAATTATAAAATAAGTTCATTTTCAAACTGCTTTTATTTGAAGCATATTTCTTTTTACAGATCAATTTAAACTGACTTGTATCAGATGACAGTACATAAAGTAAGCCTATAGAGTTTTTTTTTAAATAAATAAATAAATTTATTTATTATATAAGGTGCGGGTATCAATTAATGGGTGAAAAAATAATGGATTTCCCCAATAAGTGACAATCATGTTAGTTATTGGCGTTTAAATCAAGTTCATACTGCGTAAAACTTTTTAGGAAATGCAGTAAACAGATACTCAGAATATTTTATAATATAAAAGGTGTCTAAAAAAGAAGGTAACACATTTTAATTCTTTGCCTATTACACAAAAGTGGGCAGTGTAAATTGAATTTTTTTTTTTTCAAAATAAGGTAAGAAAAAGACTGCCAGTAACCGACACTTTCTCAAATAATTTATTATTATAAAAAGCTTTCATTTCAGAGATTTTTCAAATGGTGTTATCTGCTACCGATTTAGACATTTATCTTCAGTTTTGTCCAATACCCCCCCCCCCCGAATATCCTGGGCTTTCTAGTTATCGAAAATGAAATTTTAAACTCAGTGCTAAAAAATTCTCATTCGCAATAGCTAGCTTAATGTTGGAATTAAGTTCATCTTCAACCTGTTTCTATTAGAAGCATACTTCTTTTCAGGAATTAATTTAAATTGATTTGCATGTATAAATCCACAAAAAATATTTCTGTACATAAAATGCTTTAACTCGTGCATTTTTAAGTACACCGATTTTTTATTTTTTCTAATAATAGTTCTTAAGACAATATTTGTCTTTGTATAATATCTGAATAGTTAGTGAAAGTGGCACTATTATTATTATTATTATTATTAGTTTTTGCAATTTTGACTAATATTTTTATTTGGTTTTTCAAATAATTTAATCTGAGTAAAATATCTTTGCTGATGTTACTTTCAAAGATGTTTTAACTAAGAAATAAAATGAGCATGTTTTTCTACTCATTTCCAAGGTGTCAATTACTGGAACATGGAGCGTCACTCAGTACAGCCAAAATTTTTTCTTGGTGTCAATTACTGGTGTTGCCACCACAATTAAATGCGGATATAAAAAAAATTTAAATATCTGGCAAAACGTTTGAACTTTATTGTTAACAGCCCAGAAAAGTATATCTAAAAATTACTTTGCCGCAACCAATAATCATAAAAACAAATGAGATACCAAGAATTAAGTTTTGTAATCACTTAACTTTTATTTATTTATTTTGATATTATTTTACGCTTAAAAAGTAAAATTAAAAAAAAAAATTATTTTTGCAATTTCTTTTAATTGTTTCAATAATTCTTTGTGAATCATAGGGTCAATGTGTTTCCTTTTATAAAAAGAGTGGCTTTAATCACATATTGGCAGCTACTTGACATTTTGATTGAGTAAGTAAAAACTATAATCTTATTACTTAATTTGTATCAATTATTTTATAACTAGGATACATTTTATCTGGATCACAGCTTCAATTAGTTTTGCTCCACTATTTTGCTAACATTAAATCACATAATACTGTATTATTATTATACAAAAGTAGTAACATGATACAATTGTTTATCTATCAGAGATAAGTGGTAAATGCAAATTGAAAAAATGTTCAAAATGTTCAATAATAATTCCAGTTAAAAAGACTGCTTTAAGAAGAAATTTCTAAACGTGACACTTCTTAAATTCGTATACGACAACCGTACAAAAATTTTTCCCAGTTAGTAAAATGCTCCACCATGCACTAATGAGTTGAAGTACGAAATTTGAGAATTATATCCTAAATAGACATGAAGATACACATATGCTGACCTGAACCACTTTCCAGTGTCTCTCGAAGGTAAAAAAAAAATTACGTCGGATGATTGCATTTCAGGGTTTGTACAAAAAATACGAAATAAAATAATTGTTTTGCATTCTAGTGCTGATTGTTTGCTTTCAAATTCATGTTTAGTCCTTGACCATCTTTGTTTGAAGATATCTGGGAGACAATTTATGATGAAAGGCTGAAATTTTACACATCACCTCGCTTCATCATGGAGCACAGTTTACCAACTGGGATTTTTATGTATGGAGGTCGTGCACAAATTTAAAAATTGTAACTTATTGAAAATTAATGAGAAGATAATGTTTATTTGTCTTTTTTTCTACCTTATTTTGAACATTTTTTCAATATTCATTACTCATTTATCTCTAGTAGATAAAAAATTAGGGCGTGTTAACACCTTTTTGGGGCACCCTGTAGTTACAGAATATTTAATTATGCTGTATTTAAAGCTTTTGAGAAAAGTACAAGATAATTCAAAAACGGTTCTTTAAAAAAAAACAATGCTGTGACAATTTGATAAGTGATAATTGTTCTAATTACCATAGTTTAAGCTAAATAAACAATCAGTGTCTTGCAGGGGCGTAGCCAGAAGTTTTTCATGGGGGGGGTTACGACTACTGCAACTCACATATATGTATTCGTGTGTGTGATAAGCGTGTGAAGAATATACATTTTGTATGACAAAAAACTCCTCATGGGGGAGGGAATTGTGCCCCCCATATCCCCCCCTTGGCTACGACCCTGATGTCTTGTATAAATCAAGGTTTTTCAAGAGTAAGAGCTATAAAGTTAATGCGTAAAAATATACATTTCTTACAGGGGCGTAGCCAAGGGGGGGGTTAGGACGGGTCATAACCCCCCCCCCCAGCATGAAGAATTTTTTGCCATACAAAATGTATATTCTTCACTCCCTTATCACACTCATGTATGCATATATGTGAGTTGCAGTAGTCGTAACTCCCTTCTCCCCCCATGAAAAATTTCTGGCTACGCCCCTGCTTAGTAACCTAAAACACATCATATACTTTCCTTTGCGTCTACATTAATTATACAAATCATCATATTCTACTAAATTCGCATTGTTTCTTATTTTATGATGCATTGCTTTTTTGTTTTATCCTTACAGCATTTATTACTTCTGACGCAGCTGTACCCAAGAAGTATCCTTCAGTTTCCTCGTGGTATTTATGAACTTCACATCTTGCATGCACATTTTTCCCTTTCATCCACAGAGGGAGAGAAGAGAAGGGAAAAAAAAAACCCCTCAGTCACGTGCTTTTTCTTCTCCTTTCTTTGATGAGTAATGTACGGAAGTTAAAATTAATCAGTCTGGCTTTCAAAAGAAAGGGCGTACGTTAGATAAAGTGGAGTGGCTCTTTGATAGCTCAATTTAAAGTTAATGAAGATAATCACTTTTGCATTTGCAGCTTTCATATCAGTATTTTGTAAACATATAAAGTGTAAACTCGAATGCTACAAAATGTATTTTTCGTGTCACTTTTATGGCGTGATATCATTAAGGATATTTAGGGGGTAAAATATATAAATAACACTTAAGTGTAGTCTTTTGATATTTTTATAAAACTGCGGTGCCTTTTAGACGAGTTTCTAAAATAGCTGGAAATTAGTTAAAATATACTAATGCTCTTAAAAGTTTAAGAGTATGTGAATATTTATTTTTAAATGTAAAAATTTTTAACAGCATAATTTAGTTTGCTGTTTAATAACATTCAAGTTGCAGAGTGTAGATTATACAGGATTACAGAAGTACATGGAAACGATTATTCTGAATGTGGTTGAATAATCGATTAAAAGTTTCAACGAAATTTATAAAAAAAATAAACAAAAAATTATTATAATGAAAGGAAAATTAGTGTAAACTGTGAGCAGTTGAATTCGGTAACTTATTTAAGCATTAAAATTCATGTACAATAATAAAATAATCACACACATACCTTACACTTTCTCTTATAAATAATTTTTTTTCTCTCATACTTGAACTGCATTTAATAAAATTTATATTAATTTGAAAATTTGGTCTTAGCATGGTTTACAATATACCTAAAATGGCATTGCGGAAATTCTTTAAGGATATTGAATATAATTCAAATTATCAACAAACAAATACCATTAATCTCAAATTTAACTTTTGAAATGTCCAAGGATTTTTTTTAACGAAAACTTTGAAGATACCTATTGGAAAGACGCCACTGAGATTTTGTTCTGAATGAATTTTAACAAAATAGTTAAATATTAGCATCACTATTTTAATGTTAAAGATGCACAATAACAAGCAAAACTTTCGGCATATTATTATTTTTTTCATGAAACAGAAAAGCGCAACTAAAATGAAGCATGGAATTTGACGGGGTTTGACGAAGACGTTGTGTCCAGACTTCGGAACGATTAAAATCGACTGTAATCGTTTACGAAATTATAATTCACAAATTTTGCGGAAATTCTTGTATAAAATTATATTCTTCCTGAATTTTTTGAAAGCCAAATTTCATCAAGATCCTAGTTATTGATTTTTTACGAATTTAACATTCAACTACCCATAATTAAAAAAAAGATACAGTAATCGTAATCATAATCGATATAAGATCATGCAATCGATTACAGATAATTGTGTAATCGTCCGAAGTCTGGTTGTGACTGCTCGAAACTGCCAGAACTATTGTGCAAAGTTTCATAATGGAGCTTTCTAAGGAGAAAGTACCTCTTTCAAGTTGAAAATTATGAAATCCCAGGGATATCTAAACAATGAACTCTGTACACACGTCAGATACTCATAGTACTCAATATGCCCGTAGTATTTAATGCCAATAATACCACAGTACTCAATACTGAGTTCACAATAGTACACAGAAGCATATAGAATGATCACCTGTGCTCAGTTCTGAAGCTTTGGCAATTTTTTATCATATAAAAATGTTAATTGATGAAACACATAAAAAATACTGAACCAATTCAGAATGTTCTCTAATGATATCATTATGAATCCACCAAGAAATGTTTTAAGAAAATAAACGAGTATAGTTTAAGCATAAATAATATCTAAAAAATGGTAATTCTTCTCTAAAATATTACTTAACAATAAGCTAAAGAAATCCAGAACGGCTCTTAATAATGTCATTATGAAACCCGATGGAGTTTTTTTTAACGAAATGAAAGTAAAAAATTTCAGCGTTGCTTGTTTAGACCAGAAAATTGCGTTGTTTAGAGCAATTAATAATGTTTTTCAATGTCATCATAAAATGTTTGAAATTATAGATTGAAATAACGAATTAGGATCTCTAAAATGAAATACATTTTAGACAAATTTATTTAGTAATAACTTCAAAAACTTGTAAGAAAAGAAACTATCCGTGAAAACGATAACATACTCATTATGAAATTTTTTTTAAATTAAAATATTGTATATTTATTTAACATTTTATAATATCAACTATTTCACTCTATGTTTATCACACAATCGATGTATGCTTATATAGAAAAGTAAATTTTAAAAGAACGTTATTTTATGAAACAACGTTTTAAGACATTATTTAGTTCTTGGAAGTTTCACCAGAAAGACATTGGAGAACTATCAGTTACTAAGGTAGCCATAAAATCTTAAAGATAAAATAAATATGTATATATTTATATTTTCATTTTTATGGAAAATTTAGAGATTAAGGTTTTGTACGCTCCTTGCACAGTATAAAATTATAAATGTGTGAAATAAGTAAAAATAGCAAATAGGTTCAAGTATACATATAGATAAAGTACAAAGTACGTTACATGCAGTAATGTTCAGAACTTTGAAATTTACCAATTTATATCTACAAAGTTATATAGGAACCTAAAAAGTAATAAGTAAGGTTGCAGAGATATTTATTTCACAAAAGTATGGACACTTTCTTAACACATTTTATGCATTTTTTCAACGCATGATAAAAAGGAACTGAAAAACTCAACAGTGTTTAAGCAAAAATATATCCACCCAGAAAAGTGTCAAACTTATGAATTTTTACATTTAACATCTTAGGATTATTAACATTTTAATGTTATTGTCCCATTCTGTTCCCCAGGAAATCACTGAACTGAGAGAAGTGTTCAAGCTCAAAGATATCTCTGGATTTTAAAACAAGGGCTTTTAAACGGAAATCCGAAAAACAAATTTAATTTAATTGAAGCAATTAAATGCTTATTATTATGAAATCATAGTCATAAGTACTTATTTCATATATCTTTCAGATACCTGCATATCTATCCCACAGAGTGTGAACTATGACCTTTTTTTAATACTACTGAAGCTTTTCTACCACAATCTAGATCCTCATCAGAAGGAGTAGGACTTCTAAATATTGGAACTCTTCAGAAACTGTTAGCGACCGCCGAGAGAAACTTATTAATTGTGGAATTAACGTGCATGCACATAGTGGTCTTGCGTTATAAATCGGGACTCGAAACTTCAACTTTACAGTTACAAGCCACCGTTAATCGTCACCCCCCCCCTTTATGTATTTTTAAGAACTCAAAAAGGATTTATCTTACTGAGATAAAGACAAAGCCTCGCATTAGTTTTATTTATTTATTTACTATTTTTCTACAAGAAAAACAAAATCTACGCTATGTAAATACTAAAAATTTACACTCACACACACAACTGAAAAGAGTAATTTTTCTGCTTAAAGTATAATATTTTCCCATTTTATTGTTTTTTTTTCAATTATTACTATTAGAAACATTCAAAAGGCATATTAACTATGATTCAGATTTTTGTGCTTTAAATAATATAAATAGTGCATTGTTTAATATCAAAACCAATGACACTGATATATCAATGCTACAACATCAAAAACAATGTAGCATGTTATTTTATTCATTGCTCGTTTTCATAAAAAACAACATATAATATATATTGTTAATAAGTTGAAATTTTTAATATTATTCATTCTCACTTTTGAAAATAAGAAAAATGTATCGTTTCGTTATCGAAAACGTATCTCAATTATCTGATAATGGTACAGATAAATTTGTAGATAAATTACGTGCATGCTTTAATTTTCAGGAAATAATTAAAAACATTCACTATTTATAATATTAATATAATGAAAAATATAATGAAGTTATAATGTATGACACAAATAACCACATTTTAACAAATAAACTGAACTATTTGCTAAAATAAAATACAATTAACAATCAGGGTTTACAAATAAGAACTATATCACCCATGCACATATGATTTAAAGATTTAAGTGTGAATTCTAAAATTATCGTATTAAAAACTAGTATATTTTTTTTCATTTTGAAAGTATAGAGAAAATAAATACTCACTGCTAAATATTAGATTCATCCTTTAAAATACTTCTTTATTAGTTTGCACGATTTAAAAACATTATGCCTAATTCCTTAAGTAATGTATCTCTAAAAATAGGTACATGTAGTAAAATCTGTATTATGATAAAAAAATAATCTTATATTGTTGTTTTACATGTACCTTTTTAATAATAATTTTCAAGGCTTAAGATACATGGACTGATTATATTCATTTTGAAATTCCTTTCTGAACAATGCAGTTGAATTTATATATTGGCATTTTATGATTCATAATTTATTTTATGATACAGAAATTCTAACGTTATTAATCGTGAATTTGTGAATGATGTAAGTACTTAAACATTTTATGCACGATTTTTTTAAAAATGAATTTTTATATAGCTAGAATTTAAGTAAATTGTGATATATTCGTCCAGAGCATTAATGTTTTAAGCAGAAAAATTAAAAAAATTTCTGTTTTCTTTGAAATAAAAATTGAGAATTTCAAAAATGTTCCGGACTAAAAAAAAAAATGTTTTTTTTTCATATTATACGTGAATTATCTATATAAAAATACTTTAGTATTTGTACTAAACGCACTGCTAGCTAATTTACTGTTATTTGGTTATGATGCAAAATAAATTAACAGTAGGAAACAGTCGTACAGTTTAGTAATACAGAACTCAGCACTAACAGCACAGTAATGATTAAACACATGTAGAAAGACATTGCAACTTTAGTAAACATACAATCTGTATACAATCTGAGTATAATTTTTCTAAACAATACACCGACATGCATTTCCTTGCGCAGTTAAAATATACAAACCAATAATTTCTTTCTTTGTTGTTAAAGTCTTAAGTTTTTTTTTTTTTTTTTTTTTTTTTTTTTTTTTTTTTTTTTTTTAGTTTGTTTGTTTTTGTTTTAGAAAATTGAACCCTGTGTTTACAAATTTTTTGAAATATCTTTGTCACAATTTTCATGTTTATTTTTCGTTTACTGTTTGCTGTGTATTCTGTTTGAAATAAAGCACCTATGCATATATTTAAGTCTTTCACAGAAAATATCTTTCTACGCTATTACACCTATGAATAAGCATATTTTCATGAAATATCATAGCAAATATTTCAGTTAACTACACAAACAATTGTTACAAATATAAAAATAATGATAGTGTTTATATATATTAATCCAGTTAAATAGCAATGATATTATAAAAAAATTATTAAGACAGTAGTTAATTATTACAAACAATTTAAATTTTACTTGTCTATTAAAATATGGTTTTTTATGGTTTGTAAAAAAAAAAAAAAAAAAGTAGTATACACACAGGAGTTTATGCTTTAAAACAACTAAATAAATAAACTACAATGTATAATAATACTGGCAATAAAATTTTAAAATGCAAGTTATTAATGCTTTGTTTATTGAAAATAACAATAAAACTTTTTGGCTATGATATTTTATTAAATGAAAGTCAGTCACTAATATGTATGCTTAAATTAATAGTTTATTCTATTCATTAAATATCACGGTTTCTGAAAATAAACACATTGCTTGCATTTTTATTAGTGTTTATATAATACTGCGATTCTACACAATTTGCAACTTTACTCTCTTTATACCAGAATATGACTGAAGATTTAATAAAGATAGTTAAATTAAATTTCAATACAATGCTTGAATTTCGAAAAGGGAATTTATGTAACAATAGTACGGAAATTTATTAATACTTACAACCGTAACAAATATATTTTACATGATAAATTCAACAGCCATATATATATCTTAAAATAAATAGCATTGTATGTTTCTTTATTAGTGTTTATACCGATTTGTTATTTTATGTAATTGTGGCAACTCTACGCTAGTGCTATCTGCCAAAGATGGGGGTGCGTAGCGTTGATACCGAATTAATGTGGCATGAAATTTCCAACATTATTCACAAATAAGATTTTTAAATGTACAGTTATTTATAAAATTAAAATTATCCATTTTATCAATATATAATACAAAAGTGATATGAAATTAAATATTATAACTACATTTCAAATAGAATTCAGCCTGCACTTCTGATTGAAAACTCTACAGTCCAATTCCAATATTATTTTAAACAATAATTTTCAACGAACAGTCACTCAGCTTTATGCTTATTGCTTTAGAAGTGTTAAAAGCGAGTTATGACAAATAACTATAATTATTGATATTAACGTAATAAAACTTATAACTATTTCCATAATAATGTATAAGTTTTATGTTTATTTTACAAAATATGCAAAACATTCACTTTGCAGTCTCCGTCAAAAATTAAAAATATAAAAAAATAAATATTTCAGACAAAATTGTTCATTAGCTTTTTAAATACTTCTTGAAATAAATGCCTATAAATATTGAAAAGTTTTAGACAGTTATTTGTTTTAAATTGACAAATAATAAAAATAATCATATTTTATTCCTACTTTTTTCCAGTGTTCGTACAGTATAGTTCGTACAGTTTGGAATTAAAAGAAAAATAAAGTGCTCATGCCTACACCTATGCATTTATGAATTAAAAAATGATACCTTTTAATTTGGAATGATGCCTAGATAATATTAATCTTTCGTAAAAATTGCAATATTGCTGTATTCCTACAGTTACAAATAAAACATTTAAATAATTCACTCAAGATTAGGGTTTAACTCCTCAATTATTTCATGCACTTAATTTACAAATATATAATGTAGAGTTTTGTACAGTCATGACTGTGCTGTAAACTAAACAGCCGTAGGTAAAACTAATGCATGTTATTTGTAATTTTGGCAATTCTTGTATAGTATTTTAGGGAAATTTAAAACACCACTGAGTCTATACTTCTAAAGCTTTGCATCCATAGCTTTAAAAATCCGCGCTTTAATTTCTATCTTTAGAGATGTCTGTATAAGATTACATTTTTTAAATAAAATTCTCTATTTTTAATAGTCCACAACGAAAGGTCCACTATTGATACACGATACAACGAAATTTGTAATAAGATTGTAATAACATATTTGAAATAACATTGATACAACGAAAGGTCCACTGCGCTTTAATTTCTATCTTTAGAGATGTCTGTATAAGATTACATTTTTAAAATAAAATTCTCTATTCTATGTCCGAAACGAAAGGTCCACTATTGATAATAATAATAATAAAATTCCTCAGATCGTATTACCGTGTTTACTCGCCTCTCGCATAATAGCCGCACTCCCGTTTTGAATCACAAAATATCGTCAAAATATTTTCTGCGCATAAAATAGCAATCATGTATTTGACCTTCATATATGCCAATAAAAATATTACTATACAAATGCCTCTTATTTGAGTACAGCTGACCAAAAGATTATTTAAAATATGGTATGTCATTTGTAAACATTTGTTAATAGGGATGGACGCGAGACGAGACAGAAGCTTATAGCTTTTTAGCTTTTTGAGAGACGAGACAGAAATTTTTAACATTACGATATAGGGATTTTGCGAGACAAGAGACAACGCTTTTAGGCTGTTTTGCGAGACGTAAGACGACAATTTTCCGTCTCGCATCCATCCCTATTTGCTAAGTTAGGAATTTTATTATAATATCAGTGATGTTTTAGCATTCGAAAGTGTGCAGTACTATGTAGTAGATTTCCCCGCATAATAGCCGCACCTGGACTTTCAACATGAAAAATTGGCAAAAAAGTGCGACTATTACGGGACTTTCACAATGAAAAATATTGAAAAAATAAATAAACAGTGCGGCTATTAAGCGAGTAAACACGGTAACAGTGTAAACAAAAATGCAACCTTACCCCGCTCAACACCTTACACCAAGGACAGGACTCGCTTCAACGGGACTTTGTCCGTCACAGTCCTGTCTGGGGGGTCACTCGTTTCTGCCCATAAAAAAACGGCATTCCCGACCGCTCTTCCGCCGCTAGCTGTATCGGCGACAATCGCTGGATCGACCCAGCGGCCAAGGCCCGACCTCACGCGGGAAGCTGAAATGGAAAGTTCGCGTCGGGGGTAGGGCCGCATACAAAAAAAAAGAAAACCCCGTCCCGATATGAGAGCGGCAAAAAAGGGGACAAGACTACCGGAGAAAGTTTTCCGATAGTAAAGGTATTGGGGCCAGTCACAATAAAGGGTGCTATTTGAAGGGTTTTTTTTTTCCTTTTCTTTCCCTTTTTGTTACAGCTTCCTTCACTTTCAAATAGGACTTTCTTCTGACCTACTTACTGATCTCTCTCACCTTGCTTGATAGGGAAAAAATTAGTCTGAATCTCAATAGGTGCTATACGGGAAAACCAGCTGCTGGAAACCGGATAAAGGAACACGTGTGAGACAGTTTTGAATGTCAAGTTTGCTCGGAAAGACTTTCTCGTCTTTGCCGTGTTCAAGAAGTGAGCTGGAGTTTGATAGAAGAGTTTCTAGGAACGGTTTTTGTCATAAATATCTTTTTAGTTTGATTTGATAGTCTTCAAAATAAAAATTACATTTACCGCATTACATGCTACCATAACGTATATAGAATGCTCTTTTCCATCTGATTCACATTGGGTAGTGTACTTAACATAAAGTATATCACATTTTATGTTGTTACATCAGCGTTTGTATGCCTCTTGGCATTTAAATATTTGAGTTAGGGGATTTTTTTTTTCAAGTGTATTAGTTAGGTTAAGAAAATGAAAATGAAATGCGAAATTGTTGATTTACTAATCTGGATTATCACTTCATCGAACGTAAAATGCTTAGTTAACTAATAGTAAAAGATATAGTGAATTTAAAATGTTAATTTGATGATGTAAGATAATTATACATTCTGAAAGACATTTAAGGATTCGACATGTACTTATATACTATATAAATTTAACCGTTTTGAAAACATTCTTGAGAGCACGATAGTTTAGAAATTATAAGAAAAAGTGAATTATGAATGCTAATGCATTATTTATTAATTATCCTTATCTACAAACTAGATAGATTGATTTAAAGTGTATATTACAATGTTATTGGTACTATACACTAATTTCAATTTATAAACTATATAGGTTACTCATCACGGGCTTTTTTAATAAATTGATAATATATCAGGTATAATTTATAGTGGATAACTTAGTTACATTTAGAAACTTACGCTTAACTTAAGGCAATCACAAGTAAAATTTCCAAGGGCATCAAGTTTAAACGTTTGCAGAATTTTTTTTTAATTTATTACGTAAAACATATTAACCAGAGGTTACCTTAAGTGTTAACCAGTGACATCTTACACGATAAACCAGAGGACAACTTCCGCTTGCAGAACAACTGAGTATAATGTGCCAGTATTATAATGTACATTGTACTGCTAAAACTTTACAATATTTCATGTAATTTCATGTACAATACTTTATAATTTTAATTACAGGTCAAAACATAAATAATACGTAGATGACATATCAATTAGATTGTTCAGATTAGTCAAATAACTGATTTACAGAAACACACATACATTGCTAAAAATGTTATTTCATAAGTAAAAGAACTTCGCAGAATGTGCCATTAAAAATGTTGACATCAGTAGGTATTTTGCATAAAAGAAGCTCAGCATATTTAAAATTAAAGTACCGTGCACATTAATTGATTAAAGGGAAAATTTTTGAATTTTCCAATTTTAGGTAAACACCCAAATTATAAATTCGTTTTTATTACGCGGTGAAAGATCCATTTCTCATTGTTGAAGACATAATAAAAAACGAGAGGATTATGATAGAATAAATAAAATCTAAGTTAAATAAGAAGCTTTCGTCTAAATACGAGATATTTAAGAAAGATTTGTCTCCTTACCATAATGAAATAAAAATAAAGTAATAATTCGTAAAAAAGTGTTTAGATTGGCCAAGAAGCTCCCTGAAAATAAATCCCATAAAACATTTATGCCATCTGTAAGCAACGACTTTCAAAAATGGATTGCAAAATTTAAAACAGTCTCACATTTTCACTGATTCAAGTATGGTATAGGGCTGGACAAGGACAAATTATCAAAGAATGTAAAAGCCTTATGGAATCCATACTACGACGCCAAAAGTATTTCTGGAAGCGAAGGACGGTAATATTCAATATTGGTAATTATTGAAATGTAATAATTTTCCTGATGAACTGCTTTTTCCCAAATATGCATTTGGTTCAATTAATTCTCCCGGTACTGTAACTATCTTTAATTAGTTCATTTTTACTTGTGTTATATAATGAAAATCATATACTTGCTTTTGTTGTTCTTTTTCAAATGTTATTACTAATATAAAAGATGCCTAATGCAGTAAATTGAATGCCTATAGATAAAGACCTTTGAAAAGCTATCTACTGGTACATTACATTTGGAAAATACCAACCAAAACATCAAATAGGCAGATACTTTTAGTGAAGAAAATTTAATGTTTATGTAATTTTTAGATAAAATTTTACTTATATCCTACGGAGCTTTTATATTAACAAAATACTAAAATTTACAAAATTAAAAGATAAAAGCACTTTACTGTTGTAAGGGAGACAGAGTACTGATAAACTCTACACTAAGTAATACTGTTCACTTTCTTGAAAAAATATAATAAATGAAATATTTTGAAATTTTATCGTTATTTGTTATGAGCCACTTAATGAAAATACATTTCACCGCAATGCACAAGAGAAAATAATAATTGTGATGTGTATAAAATTTGAGTCATGTTTGTACGAATCGGGCGATATGATATTTTATAAATTTTATGGTATTCGCACATATATAAAATCTGTGTTGAAGATTATTAGAAGTGTGGAATCATCATTCAGAAAGAACTGAATAGTTATGCCCTATACTAAACAAAACTTTCTTTCTTTTTTACTTAAAACATCCGATTTTACCAATCCAAGCAACATTTTTCAATTCATCACTTTTTAATGATACTATAAATCGGTGTGTTTTCATTTTAGCAGCTTTAAACATTTATTTGTATATTTTTCTGTTTTCAAAATTTAAGCAATCATGACATAAACTTGAATATACCAAGTATGAAAGAAAGAAAGTAAGAAAGAGAAAGAGAGAGTGAGATAGTTTCAATTAAGTAATAACTGATAACATGTCTTTCGCTGGGTCTTTCTATTTTCATGCTTGGTATATTAACTTAACTAAAGGTGTTTTTCACTAATTGAATATTATAAAAATATAATTCTAGAAAACATTTTCCACTATATTTTCAAATATTCATGATTGCACCAATAACTAATACTGATTATTTTTCAGCTATTTGAAACAACAGGAGCTATAAACTCGTTTTTTAACCCTCTCGTCACCGAATTATGAAAAATCAAAGAAAAAAATTTGTCTAGCATTCAATGCATCCGAAATACTATTATAAATCATGCAAAAATATTTTTTTCTAATGTCAATTAATATTAGATTTTTCTAATAATAATTTCTGCATTTTCGAAGTATTTTGTTATGCTAAAATTAATTTAAGAGGATGCACATATTAGGTAAAGGTTTAGGAATAAGAAAAAAACCATACTTACCTTAAAAAGTAAAAAAAATCTTTAAAAAAGCAGCATAAATATTTTCTTAATTTTTCTCCTGAAACAATGAAGCGAAAACTGTAAAAAATAATCTAAATTGACTAGTACTGCAATCTAGGCACTATTTACCCCTCTAGTTAAGAGCCTCATATACTTTCTACATGAATGAATGATATTGATATCACTAAAAGAAAAAAATACTAAATTCAATTGTTTTCTCTCTAAATATTGCTATTTGAAGTAGGAGCCTCATCTGAGGTTCAGGGTGACGAGAGGGTTAAATAGTCGAAATGCTGAACAGACCTTAATACTTTATGTACAAAAAAGTTAAGAAACTGCTGAATATGTGTGGCTTGCTTTTTCTACATTTTTCTAAAGTTTATGCTGTTCGAGATATAAATTAATTTAATCAAAGATTTGTATCCTCAAAGTGAAAATCAACGTAGAAATTATTTATTGAATAGCCATTGAAGTTATTTAGAACTTTATAAAGGAATTGAAAGACTTGATATTTGGAACTCAAAGGTTATGCAAAATGATCTTTATGTTTATGTATTTTTATTGTACTGCCTAACAGATACCCCCTCCCAGAAAAAAAAAAGAAAATTAAAAAGGAGAAGTAAACTTTATTAAAAATTTTGTTTATTTATTAAAAATGTTTAGGCTATCTTTAACCTATTCAAACTTTTAGTGAGATGTAATTTGTGTCACTCCGTTATGGCAAAATGTTTAATGTACAGTGACAACAGTGTAAGTAGAATACAGTTGATTATTTAAAGTTTTAGTGCATTTATATAAAAATACCGTATAAATATAAATGAAAATATGTATGTATGACGACCTCAGTAAAACATTTTCTAATTATTTTTTTCTGTATATTTTTAAAGTTACATTTAAAAGTAAATATGGAAGTGATGTGAAATTTCGTACTCATTTTTGTAATCAGTTTTGTTATCTTTTGGTTGTTCCTAGTAATTTTTTCTGAGCCCATTTACCTTACAATTTATTTTTCTAATTGCTTTATTAGAGTTTATTTACTAGCATAATACGTAAATAAACATGCTTTACAAATTAATTTCTTTTCCAATAAATTTTTTTTATGTAAGAATAAGGTTATTCATTAAATAAATATTACAATCGTGAAAATTCCTATTTCCAAATGAACTACATAAAATGTCCGCATTTCCCATAATAATAAATTTAGCTGTTTATCGTTTGTATAAGCTAAATTTTAGTCAAACATATGAGATAGTTGATTGAATATATAAAAAATATGATGTTTTAGTATTTCAAATGTACCGTAAATGTTTTTGGAAAAAATGACACTAAACCATGTATGCTTATTACATTGAAGAAATAATTGAACAGATTTAATAGTAACCATAATTGCTACCTTTTTATAAATGAAAAACTAAAAATACAGTTTTGTTCTAATGCTAACTCATTTTCTAATAATGTTGCTGTCACATCGAAATCTGCGCATTCATAATATTTGCATATCAATGACAATACAAAAAAGGTGTTTCTTAGTGAAATAATGTCAACTAATAATGCATTTTTTTTTATTTAAGACTTATTGATTGTAGTTTTTTTTTATCATTCTCTTTATTTCCTTTTTGGAAAATTTATTCTGTAAACGCATATATGAATATGTAAAAATACTCAAAAGAATAAAATAATATTAATAATAATGAGCAAAAAGTATATAAAAATCTAAATTTTAGCTTTTCTTAATCTTTTAATTTATAAGTGCTTATTTTTATGTGTAATTATATAATATCAACCATTGTTGTTTATTCTTCATTTTCCATTTTTAAAATCTTTTTATTCCTCTCAAAAAATGGCTATCATCATTAACAGAAAGAAATGAATAACCAAACACAAATATCTCAGATTACCCTTATTCGCTCTTTTCAATTTATTGTTAATATTGAGTAAAAGAAACTATATTTATCCCCGTTTTTCTATCTAATAGATTAATTCCTCATATCAATTCTTCTATTCTTCTAGAAAACTTTTTTTTTACGTTTACTACAGCTGAACTTGTAAAGTATTTAAAAAAATGTTTGAAATGGATCGTTTGATTAATTTTTAAAAGTTCATTCTAGCTAGTGACATGAACTACTAGCATGAACGCTTTCTAAATCTACTAACACGCAAGTTAGCTTTACTGTACAATGACTACTTTAACAAGGAAACAGCATTGCCGGTAAGGACAGAAACCATTTTATACGATTGTACTATTTATAAATAAATGAAAGATGATTAAATATTTTCAATTTAAGTTTAGTGTTATGTAAAAAAATATTTTGAACGGATCATTTAATTAGCTTTTAAAAGTTCATCCTAGCTAGTAACATGAACGTTTCTAAAGCTACTAACACGCAAGTTAGCTTTACTGCAGAATGACCACTTTAACAAGGAAACAACATTGCCGGTAAGGGCGGAAACGATTTTATAAGATTGTGCTATTTCTAAATAAATGAAAGATGATTAAATATTTTCAATTTAACTTTAATGCTTTGTAAAAAGCCATATTAAAATGATTTTTTAACTCATTAAATTAATTATTCATATTAGTTATTCTGAAATATTTTCTTTCTATTTGAGCTTTACTACAGTTAAACTTGAAAAATATTCATAAAAATGTATTAATGGGACATTTATTTAATTAGTTTTTAGAAGTTCACATTAGTAAGACGAAATGATTTCTGAAGATACTGATACGCAAGCTAGCTTTACTGTATAGTGGTTACTTTAACAAGGAAACTGCACTGTCGGTAAATATAGAAAACGATACTATGTGATTAAACTATTTATAAAAAAATTATAGAGAATGCTATTTATACAGTTGTCGAGAAATATTTACGAGGGAGAGAATATTTCAAAATTCATTTCATTTACAATTCAATCTGTGATCAGAAAAAATAATTCAGATTTGCAAATAAATTGAAAACAATGAATAGCAAAGATGATGAAAGATAAATTCTATGAGCAAAACTATCAAAGAAATTATCAGGAAAAAAAATCGTAGCTTTCAATGATTAAAGTAGGAGAGTATTCTTGTCTTTTAATCAAACTTAGAATAATTAATAAAACTTTTCATTTATCTTTATGGTGTAACATTAATTAAAAATCTTATTAAATAAAATAATTTTAAACTAAACATAAATTATTTAAATAATCTTTAAAATTTCAATAATAAATGCTTGAAATAATAATAATTTTTTAAAATGCTCTAAAATTCTAAATATCGAGTGTGTGGTAGTGAAAACTGAAAGCTATTGACATTCACTGTTTAAAGGTTATTATCTCTGTATAAAGCATGCTATTTTACATTTTTTTGTTTATATATATATATATAGCTTATGATTACGCTAAGTTGGTTCTATCAAATTAAATAAGAAAAATAGGCAAAATTTATTAGTAAATATACATTTCTTGACTTAATTTCACTATCACTATTAAAAAGGTGAATGTTTGTATGGCAGTGCAGTAGCTTTATGATAATAGGGTTAACAGAGCTTTTCAAATTAAACATCTAATTCTTTCTAAGTTCTGATAAAAAAAATAATTTCTTGTGTATAAGGTAATAATACTGTAAATAATTGAACATTGCAATAAAAGTATGTACAAAATATGATTTCAAAATATATTTTACATCTTTGAAGGCAGCTGATAATTCCGTTTGTTAGCCAACACAAACAATACAAATTTCACTGGCGACCTTGTAAAAACTTAAAAACAAATCCGAAATTGGCAACGCATAGAGGTTACTGGTTAACGAAAATGTTAAAAAAATTAAGTTTTCCCTGTAATTTATCATCCTACTTGCTATTATTGAGTTTAATGTAAGAAACTAAAACATTAGTGAATGTTTACCACACTTTAAAGAGTTATAAATTCATTTTTAGAAAAATAATCATTCTCACTATGAGATATAATAATTCAACTTATTTTGTGTTTTGTAATAATTTTATCAACTTAGACAGCCATAAATTTAAGGAATTTCCATTTTAATATTTCAGTGCAATGTACTAGAAGAAAAACATTTGTTTACCCCAAACCTTTAGAGATTTTGAAAATCATATTTATATCTAAATTACCTTCATCACTATTTATAAAATGAACACTACATTCTTTCCGCATTCCGAAAATATAACTTTTCAAGTGATTCTGATATTTTACTCGGATATGAGCTCTTAACGCTTGAATTGAATACTTTTCACACCAGAGCATTCCATATGCACATCTGAAGGATAACACACACTTTAAAATTTTCAGTATAATAAACTTAACTACGCTACGAAACTACTACGCCATAAAGCCGCTTTCGAAATATTTCAGAGACGCGGGGCTTTCTTAAGAAATCTCCCATAAAAACGCGTTCTCTCCCTATGAAAGAACTTCAGGGGTGTTTGAGCTTTATGGCCTTAAAATTTTTTGGTCAGATTTTTCACTTAACAGAAAAGTTCATGTTCTTCGCCCCCTTTATATTTTGCGAGAAATTCTTGACGGCTCCTGATAAACGGCCTTTCTTCTGTCATCGAAAACAAAATTGACAAAACCCTCGGAATTTTTCATTTTAAAGAAATGTTTCAGGGTGCAGTGTAGAAATTAATCCCGGTTCGCACCCTTTGGTGAAACACTTAAGATGTGTTCTTTGTACCCACCCTGACATTTGCTTTAGTAACGAATTGGTTCAACAGCAGTAGATTGAAATCAAATTGCCTAAAACACTGGTGAGCAATTGGTGTAGCAGAGAGTGGAAAAAAATTGCTACTCTAAAGTAATAATTTTAAACGATCTTTCTGAGGAAATTCTAGCTTATTTTTATTACTTTTCCCATCCCATCTACAAAACCTTCTTTATGAAAAGATGCGGATTAATCGTAGGATACATATGTGCATATTTTTTTCCCTTCTCGCCTATTCATCGTATCGCTTTGTGTTGAAGCAGTAATGTGTACACAAAGGGGTAGTGTTAACGTTTGAAACGAAACAGCGTGGTGCCATAAATTCGAATAAACATTATTTATCCCGATGAAAAGAATTTCAAGTTTGCTTTTTGGAAGGAAATAAAAATGAGTACGCAAATAACAATTAATCACAGAACCTATCATTGCGAACGCCGTTTCTTACACATAAAAACAAGAGTCGCCATTTTGTCAACAAAACTCAATGACTCATTCCATTGTTTGACTTTAAATAGTTGACTTAAACAATAGTGTTTCTTATTTGTTCAGGATTTTGCGTGTTAATCACAGTACTCTCTGTAACTGGAGATGTTTTGCTGGAAATATTAACGAGGGTTTTCTTTGTTTTGCAACAGTTCTTCTAATCAAAATGGAATGAGGGGGAAAAAAAAACTCTGAAATATCTCTAGAAAATCAACACGTTCATTGTTCCATCCTCAAAACTTTTCAATCTATTAATACGGCGACAAATAGCTCCGAGGGAAGTAAAGTCTATTGTTTTAAAGCCTAATATTTTATCGAAAAATCTCGGGCTTTGTATTTTTAGAGAGCTCAAAAGAAAACGGGAGAATTGTATCAGATTTCGAACAAAAATATTCAAGCATTGTGTAACGCATTTTTATAAAAATGTATTTGAAATATTACCTATTTGTTAGCATAGACTTAGCGACATTGCAATTTTTTAAATCAAGGCTTGAAACGTATTTTGACAGAAAGATTTCTTCTTCAAATGTAAGTGAATAAAGTTTTCATTTGTAGAACAAAATAATTAATTTTTCTTGTAATTTACAATGAAGAAATACATCAGCGGAACTCTGATTGTTTGACAAAAGATATTAATAACTTTCTTTCATGTGTGAAATTTAAAAATAAATAAATAAATTCTTCTTTTGTGACTTAAAGCAAGTACAAATGTCTACTGTTCTCAAGATATTTTATTAGCGTTTAAATGTTACATTTTAAAAACAAAGTTTGACTTATAATCTAATTAATCTTCTTACAGAATGAAAAGGACCTATTTATAATCTTAACAAAGACAAGCAACATACATCAACTACAGTAAATCTGAGGCTGAAGTGAAAAGAAACTCTTCTTATTCAACAGTTAAATGTTAAAGCGTTATAAAATAGTTTTCTTATGAGGTTTATAAGTTATACAAAAAAGCAATTATATTACTGATTACGAATGAAACCCATGTTAAAAATCCGCTTAGTTATGTTTTATAAAGTATTAAAAAATAACTTCATTTTTTTAGTTAAAAAAATGAAAAATAATTCTATAACACCCTCCTCCCCCCCAAAAAATATTTTTAATAATCAAAGTTTTAAAAGTTAATATGAATAAATAGACAGTTTTTGGAAATGGATAGATTCAAGCAATTTCATTCATTTATGGTAAATCGTAAGATGGAACTGATGTACAGAACATGATTGTTAATTGCTTTAAATATAAGCTATACTTTGCAAATTAAATGCAAAAGATCATGTTTAAAAAAAGGAAATGCAGATTGTAATGCATTTTCAATAAGTTTAATTGAAATTTTCTGAAAATTCTTCAAACGATAATATTTTTATTCGTTAGAGGTAGTATACATTGGTCTCAATGATTATTATGTTATGCAGAATTATCTATTAAAAAAAGAATGCTTAGAAAAGGAACTTTCACGAACTACTTTTCAAATAGTGCTACTTCAACGTCATTTTAAAAGATATTCTTACTTAAGAATTATCTTTGTACAAGAACAGAAAAACAGTATAAACAATATGATAAATTCGTATCAAACTTGTGCATCATTTCTCCATTTAAAAATTTCATACTTACATCTAGCAAATATTACGCGTGGAATTTGCTAGACTTCAATCGATTCGAAAATACAAAACAGAATAATTAGCGACAGTACTAAGTAAAGAGCGAAATATCAATGCCATTTTTATTTTCAACGACAACTTTTTATCCGGATGCTGTACAAATTATACGCAGAAACATAATCTTCTCCCATAATAAATAATCTCCACTAGAGCTCGAAAATTGTTGCTCCTTAAGCGAAGTAGGAAAAAAAAAATTGACTATCCGTAAATTCTAATGCATATGCATACATTGCGCGACTCATAAACAAAGATAAAATATTGTTTCGTTCGAAATAATGCAAATTAGCTCGGAGTTTATTCTCAACTCCCAAAGGACAGTTGAACTACGTACAGAAGAACAACAGTTAAGAATAGCAACGGCAAAAAAATAAAAATTAAAAAAAGGGAAGTGTTTGCGGTTTGACCATTGCATGCTCTGATGCTGCTATGCTAATGAGGACAGCGCATTAAAGGTAGTCTAACTTTTGTATTTATCTTTCGATGTTTTGGGAATAGGGGGTTGTTTCTTTTATTGGCGGGGTTCGATCTTAAGGATTAGTAAATAGCTCGGGGAAAGTTTGCCTTAAATTCGTCCCCAAAAATGTATTTTCAAAATTTGTCTGAAGAGATTGTCTTTAAGATATGTTAAATTTTGTTATTTCTTAATTATACGTACTTATTTATTAAGAAGATTAACTACATTGGTTTCGCAGGAAAGTATATTTTTTAATGATCTGTAAAGTCTGAAAATTAGTACGCTTCCTCTGCCAAATACTTAGTTTCTTCTTTTTTCTTCCATCACGAATGCAATTTTTTTAGCAAATAAATGTAAGTTTAATATAAATAAAACTATATATGAATGCAATAAGTTTAAATATAAATAAAGGTTTAGTAAAAATTAAACTTACTTTTAAGAATTTAACAAACTTTGTTATTTTGAATGAATTAAAGGAGCACTGCTCTAATTCCTGTACACCTACAATTTCGATATTTTGTATTACTTTGTTTGGATGTTATATCGTCCCAGCTCAAAATTTTTATACTAATTTTAACCCACTTCCTATCGTTTGATCGAGCCAAACTTTGCATACGCAAATAACTCCGATTACACTATGTAGGCTGTACACTATGTAAGCTGTGTGTGTGTATTTCCTTTTTATATATTCTTAACAATTTTCAACTTATTTAATAATTTGTCATAAATCTCGTGTTTCCTTCGCACATGTCAACTATTGATAAGAAGTTTCCGAGTTTTGTATTATTATGTTGAAAAAAACTCATATAATCAGCAAAAATTCCAAAGAACTCTAATAGTTTATAGTTCATTTCGTCTTTAAAACAGGTGTTAATCCTCTCAATCAGCTCATTTTCGGTATGTAAATGCATAACTATGTTTTATTTTTTTTAAGGTCGTTTTAAAATGCATCAAAAAACAATATATTAATCACCTTTTCAGATTTCTTTCGTTTGCAGTGTAAAGCCTATTCTTAAAAAGTATAAAGATGAAAATGTCAATTTTTTTTAAATTTATGTTTCAAACGTTATTTACGAGAATTGAGGGATAATAGAGTACAAAAAGATGAGTCAGAAACACATGGCATTGTGATACTACAAACTCTATCTAATAGCACCAGTTAATAATCCCTTTAAAATAAGTAATAATAATTATTCATAACTAGGTCTCATAAACTACGGATATGATTACATCATTTAAAACTAAATGCGATTAATTCAATACCCATTTTTAAAGTGGTTGTTATCTTTTTTAAAATTTCACAAAAAAGAAAGAAAGAAAGAAAAAAATTTAAAAAACGCTTTGTATATTTAAAAGGGAAATATTGAAATTGTTATGATTTTAATGGTCAATGATTTTACATGGTGAAAGCATACACCTCTTATTTCCCTGTCATAGTCTATGCAACCAATGTTACTCTAAATTCTAACTGAATGATCTCCGAGTTTCACATGGTTTGCCGATCATCAACAAAGGTGCACAAAACAAACATAGCATTACCTTTTCATCAAAATCTCAAAACTTTACAATTGCTGTAGAAAAATGTGTCATCGTATCGTACTAATGAACACCAAACATTCTGAACCATGAGATGCTTCATTATAAAGAAAAATAGCTTTGTACAGTAATATCCAAAGTCAAAGCGACAAAATTCGAATATTATCTGGAAGAGGAGGATATTTAGCGTACGATGTTACCAGGTCTTCGAACCTTAATCTTACAGAACACTTGTGGAACGCTCTAGGAAGAGCCATTGCATGTCGGCGATCCCTTCCACGGACCCTCCAGACGTTAAAACGGCGCTTTTGGAAGAATGGGAATTAAGAACACAATCATTTATCAATATCCTCATTAAAAATATGAGATCTCGATGTGATGATTGTATACTTCTTACGAGATGGCTGCACCTCTTATTAGACGATGCAATAAAAAGTTTTGACCAATGTTGATCTCATTTACGTATTAGCCTACATGAAACTGCTACTCAAATATATTTGCTACAATTTCCTGCTTTACAGAATGAGGTATTACTATACCAAATTGTCAGGAATTAGGTCCTTTTTTTTTGCGAAAAATCTCATTTTTTTATCTCATTTTTCATCTTTAACTTTAATTTTGAACACCAGTGTGTATAAAAACAGTGTATTATTTTATTATGGATAAAAATTTTAGCAGTCCAGGGAAATTACTGCGTAGGAATTTAAACTGCCCTGATAGCATACATTCCGTTGAAAGCTGTTTTAACTCTCTGATACTCTATGGTTTTTCTGTGAAACAAAAAAATTTGAATATATTAATAATTTCATTTCTCAATACATTTGTTTTCTTTAAAAAATATAAGTATGACAATTTGATATGTTTATATTTCTTTTTACATGTATTTTAGGAAAAGTTTTTAATGTCAAAAATTTATTTATCAGTGCTACCTTAGAAGAAAAAAAACAAAAAAGGTAAGTGTGATGGAAACATTTCTGAATAGTAGGTTTGAATAGCTTTTTTAAGCGGTTCTTCTCGATTATACATTGTAACACAATGCACTTGTTTTAAATGTTATGTTTAAAGCAATTCCATCGTATCTAGATTTTGCTTGAAAATTTTTCTTTTTCTCAAAGTTTGTCACGTAAAATTAAGCTAAATTATTGAATACACAGTTACAGATATCTTACTTTAGCAAAATTTATTTAATTGGACTCATCTGGGGTTCTACCTTGTAAATCTTGCAATTGTGAGTTACGGTTTTTGAAATTGGCTCCGCGTTTTGAAAAGTAAATCAAACTCTATCTTCGTTGGCTAAGTATATAGTACTGGATGATGTATATTGTATAGCATCATCAATATGCACTAGAAGAAGAATTCAAGAAATTTTAAACTTGATTAATGAGTAACTAGTAAGAATAAATACCTATGAGTAAGGATTAATTGATTTGTAAAGCATTAAATTTATCAAAAATAATTGTTCATGTCACAGGTTAAGTTTTGTAAGTCCTCATAAATGGTTATTGTGTAAATATTAAAAATAATAGAAACTTATTTAAAATTGTAATGTAACTTTCACTTTATGTTTAACAGACAAATTGTTTACATGGTTTAGTTAAGACATTATTAAAAAGCTGCCCTTTGTGACATCATAAATGTCTTTTTTTCTGCACCATCAATAGTATTTAGAGCAGAAATTGACGTTTTCGAACAGTTTTAATGCTATTTTTAAAAACATAATACTTATATTTAAACTTAATAAGAATTTTAAAATCTGATTTTCTTTTAAAAATAAGGAACTGAAAAATAATCTCGATACAACTCCTCTCAATTAATGGAAAGGAATAAATAATTAAAAAGAAAAGAAAAGAAATAAATAAAATTGTGAAGAGGCTAGAAGAGTTTCCGAAAGAAATAACGATATCATTTGAAACGGCGCCATAATAGAGTGAAAACGGGAAAAGAGAAAAAAAAAAAGAATAAATGTTGAACATAGCATTTATGCCGTTAAGAACTACGCAAAAAGACCTAATAAATGTTGCTCTGATTTGTAAATGTGCTATTTAGAAAAAAAGTCCTTAAATTTACCTAATCACCGGAAAAAATATTAAACCAGGAGCCGTAAAATAGGAAAAACTGCATAAAAGCCAGGTAAGTGTAATGAAAAAAAATAATCTCGCCAAAACCCACCTAATAAAATCATTCTAGTGTCGCGCCTGAAAATTTAAAAGCAGTATTTTGTGTCTTTATTTTAATGTAATGAGGCACGCAGTGTTTTTCTGTTAACGCTGTTTAATTGACTCTGGCTTTTGCGCTGGAGCCTTAATGGTATGGGGCGCAAAAATTCTTTCATTCACTCCCCCTCGTTTAAAAGAGAGCCCTCTGGTGTCAGGATTTGTTAGACACCCCTTTTTCTCCCTTCTTCTTCTCCTGCCCCCCCCCCTCTCCCCCCTCCAGGCTACTAAGTGTCAGCCCGGCGATAATAGCAATCAGTTTAACGCTAATCGTTGAAAGAAGAAAGTGACTTAGACAGTGAAGTGATAGTTTTTTTAAGCATAGCTCAAGGCCGTTTTCATTGACGTATTTCTAGGAGAAAGTGATGTAATGCTTACAAATATACGGCTAAATGATCGTAATTAAGTGATGTTTGATGTTGAAATTCATTGCGGTATTTTTAATTCGATAAAGCTTAGCACACAAACTGGTTGAGAGGTAATTTCATTAATAGAAAATTGTTGCAGTTTATTAAAAACGTGTTTCCGTGTTTTAAAATCATTATTAAAATGACGCGAAGTACACTAACGCAGCGTTCTTTTAAGGGCCACCGTTCAAATAAAAGCACGGAACAGTTCTGTGTTAAAACAGTGCGATAAAAGTAACACATTTCAACATCGTCTTGATCGTGTTTATTAATTGAGTTAGTGTTTGTTAGCACTTGCATATACTGAAACGTGTTGTAAGCCAGAGCTGTTCTTGCGAATGGACAAATATTTAATAAAGTAAAATTGAATCTAATCCAGCATAACTTTTATTTGAGGACGTATATCTAGCTGTTTGAAGTTTACATTGTGGAGTTAATGAGTCAGGACTTAGATGTGACAATTTTATCATGCATGACATATGCTCCAGATTACACGCACGAATACATTATTATTTTTACACATAATTACTTGTGTAAAGCAAATTTTATATTATCCTTTTAAATTGGCATTTATATCAATAAGCAAAAGTATAAGCAATTAAAAAGACGTAAAATATAAAGCCCATGTATATATGTATAGTGAAACCTCCGAAAGTTGGACACCTGCGGTCACCTGCAACTTTCAGATGTTTCCAATTTATAGAGGTATATTTATATATTAAGGACACGTTCCGTCCCCCCCCCCAAAAAAAAGTGTACGACTTATAGAGGTGTCCAAGTTATGGAGGCGCCCAACCTGAAAGGTTTCACTGTATATATTAGTCTTCCACAAAATAACTGAAAAATCGAATTAATTTTTAACCTTCTTTTAAAATATTAAAATTTAATTTATGGAAAAAGGAAATTAAAAATATAATGGTTTAAAATAAATGACTGTATTTAGTTGTAAGCTTACCGGTTTATTTATAAGTTTTACTGAAAAATAAAAACAATGAAAATAACAAATACATATTATCTACATAAAATACGTTTTTAACAATATATACAAGAACACACACATATCAGATGGAAATAGTTTATTTTATATTTAGCAACAGACAACAACAGCTAAAGCAATAGACGATTCAATAAACTAGAAAAATGAAAAGTGGGTGAAATTACGCATACAAATAATGAATTTTATTTTTTAATGTCTCTACTAAAAATATTTTTCATTCACATTCATAGCAAATATAAATCATTCCCTTATGAACTGAAAGCTATGAATCACACGCAAAAAAAAAGCCAAGCACCAAATTTTATACAAATTTCCCGAAAATATTCCAGTTTTAATACATTTACGAATGCATAGAGACAGCATTCGCGTTTTTATTTTGACGTCAACCCCAAATGTCAGGTTTTCTCGTGTCGTGTAATTTCCCGTCTTAAAAGCATCCAGATGTGATATATATATATATATACATATATATATATATATATATATATATATATATATATATATATATATATATATATATATATATATATATATATATATATATATATATATATATATATATATATATATATATATATATATATATATATATATATATATATATATATACATTTTTTTTCAGACTAGCTTTTGCATGCTAGTTTAAAAAGTGTGCTAAGGCGAAAATAAAGTAAAAGAGAGGCTTCAGAAATGAAAGACTTATCCGATGCTTCAGTCTCGTCGAATTCCTTATTTATTTTTTTCATTAAAACTCTTCTTTTAGCTACTGCTACTAGCATCGGGGTATATACCCCTCTTCTCCTTTACTTCCCTGCACGCTTTCCATTGGCGTACGGTCAACACAGAAAATCACGAATTTTTCTCCCCTTATTTCCTGCCACCCCCTTCTACAGAAGAAAACGAAAGTGAGTGAAGGAAGGGGGGGGGGCGAGGCAACAAGAAGGGGAAAAAATTCCTTCTTCTCAACATTTTTTTTTTTTTTTACTTCATTTTATTTCTCCCTTTCAACTGCAATCGACGACTGTAATTGATTAGACCGTATTCTGAAAGACGCAATCGTAGGTATTTTTTTTTTTTTTTTTTTACCCTTCCCTCCCCCGTTACTTTACTATTTTTTAGCGTTCCTTCCCTTGGCGATTTACTGGACTCCAAAATAATGGAAGATTCGGGAGAAATAAGGGGAGGGATGGCTTGAGAAAAAAAGAGGGAGGAGGGCTTATATATAATTTCTCGCCCCCCCCCCCACCTCCTCCATCAGCCAGAATGTGTCTTAGGGCACGGCCGTACCATCACTTTTAAGATGGGCAAGGAGAGTGAAGTTGGCGCAATCCTCAATTTTTCACCCCAGAAGCTGAGCCGAATTGCCCTTTGCACATATCACCTTGTCTTCTTTTCCAATTTCCAGGAATCTTAGGAGTAAAATAAATGCTTTCCCGTTTTTTCCCAGACGATTTAAATCCGGACATCACATGAGGTGGCCTCTATTTCTTTTTTTCTTTTCCCTTTTTTCTGCTCTCTCGTTTTCAATATTTTTGTTGGAAATTCCAAGTGACGGGTTTCAGAGTCGCAGGAAATTGATTGCGACTGAAAGAGATAGATTAATTAAACTGATGCATTGGCAGCACTCGTAGATGACACTGCGACTGACTCCAGATGTAATTGATTGTAAACAATGGAAAAACAGATGCAGGAAAGCGTAATGAATTCCCTTATTTGTTGGGCTTATCTAAATAAACAGGGGAAAATGCTTCACTGTGCTACATTTAACTTTCAATCACAATAAAATATAAAGACACTTTATTGTTCCATTCATTTTGCATACATTGAAAATAGTGTTTTGTTGAATCAACAAAATTTTGGTTGGCTCTATTTCAAAGAAATATTTTCCTTGAATCAACAAAATTTCGGTTGGCTCTATTTCAAAGAAATATTTTCCTTGAATCAACAAAATTTCGGTTGGCTCTATTTCAAAGAAATATTTTCCTTGAATCAACAAAATTTTGGTTGGCACTATTTCAAAGAAATATTTTCCTTGAATCAACAAAATTTCGGCTGGCTCTATTTCAAAGAAATATTTTTGTTGAATCAACAAAATTTCGGATGTTTCTATTCCAAAGAAATATTTTTGTTAAATCAACAAAATTTCCGGATGGTTCTATTTTATAGAAACATTTTTGTTGAATCAAGAAAATATTTGTTAATTCAACGAAATACTTTGTTAATTGAACAAAAATTTTATTAAAAACCAGCAAAATTAATTGGTTGAAATACCGCCAGCAAAATTTTGTTGAATTCAACAAATCACTTTTTTTCGTGTAATATGCCGAATTTATTAAACATTTACTGAGCATAACATAAAATAAATTAATTTTATAAAAATTTTTGTACAATGTCTTTAATATGTCAAATCAATCTACCCACTGAAAAATTAATGTAAGCAAAATTAGAGGTGGTTTTAAGGAGTCATTTATTTATTTATATATATATTTATTTTAATGCAGTACAGTAGAAGAAATTTCATTTAGCTTATCTTACAGCTATTTCTTTTTTTAAAGACTATACAATTCCTAGTGTTTTTAAATAGCTTTAAAGACAAACAAATATTATAAAACCCACGAAAAATTAAGAATGCACTATAAACTTACATTAACAATAAGTCTGCTGTCATGGAACTTTGAGAAAAAATATCTTAAACAAATAAAATCACCTTAAAAATAGTCCGAAATTAAATCTGTTTATATTGTATTCCAAAATACAGTATGCTTAAAACTTTTTCCTAAATGTTTCCCAACTGTAGCAGATTCCCTACTTATAATGGAGTATATCTGCAGCTTATGTAGAGACATTCTAAAATTTTTTGAGCCTCTGACAAATGAATACTTAAAAACTGTTCAAAAGCTGGAGGATTTCTCAAAAGAGCAAACTGAAGATTGCTTAAAAAGAGAAAGAAAAAAGAAAAAAAAAGAAAAAAAGAAAAGAAAACTTTACGGTTTCTTGTATTATTCCTAGTTATACATGCAATTTTAAATACTTTAATTCAAATAAAATTATTAATTGTCTAATTAAAGTTACATCGTTTTTATATTAATTTAAAATTCTTAGATGTGTTTTTAAAAAAGTTCTTTTACGCGCAGTAAAAAAAATCAATAGCTTTTTTTCAAAACACTATCTAGTGAGTAGCTATAACTCAATTTGAATCGAACTAACTTGAAAATCAGGTTTCATGACAGAATGACAATCGTAGTTATATTACTTTTTCTGGGATTTATTAGCATTGTACACGCACTATCACTGGTTTCAAATGATACTTGGCTTCCACATGGATATATTTTGATTAGAGTTAACTTCCTTCATTGTTATATAAGCTAATCATTCCTTTTTTCATTTTACGAGTTAATTTGCTAAAAATTAAAATTAAATTAATTAAAGTAGTATTTTTAATTTTTAGCACATAATAAAGAAACTTTTGTTTCTTTGTTTTTTATTGCCAAACATTGGAAAATACATGCTTAAATATGGATTTTTAAAACAAAAGATTTTCCCTTCTTTCATTTCAAAGAAAATAAAACTGATTCCCATTCCCATAACTCTTTTTAATACACTTTTTTGAGATAAGAAAAAAAAATGTGATCCCTCGAAAATGTCTGCATACTATACTAAGCCATTCAAGTATCTTTTTATTTGAGAAAATAATTCTCCTTTTGTGTCCCCCCAAAATATGTAACAACACCCTCTTTTCGGATCTAAAAAGGAGAGAGCATTCCCTCCTCCCATACCAACATTCCATATGTGGCTCATGCACAAATGTATATAGCTATATAAGTGCGCATATACCCTTATGCTCTCTCAAGTACACAGCTTGTTAAAAAAAAATCGTGCGAGGGGGAGGGGCGTTAGGAGGCGAGCAGAAAAGCACACAATTTACACCCTGCCAAAATTTGGCTTACGGAAGTAAGTTTGTGTGCATATATCCACAAGTATGAAGTTGGGAAAAAGCCTTGGCAGGAGAGCAGAGAGGTGAAATCTTATTTTATAAAGGGGGGGGTGGCTGTAGGGGGGGCTTATTTTGCGAGGAATATCCATAACACGCCCGTCGCTCCCTTATGCAAAACAATTTGCAGAAAGTGAGGCCTCCCTGAAGCCTGGCATTGCCATGCCCGGTCTCTTACGGAAGCAACAATGCAAATCAAAACAGGCGGTGTAATCCCGCGGCAAATTCTTCGCGCCTGTCCATTGCGTGCCTGAAAAACAACCCCCCCCTCTCACACTCTCACCTTGGCATGCTGAGTCACTATTTTTTGAATATCGATACAGAGAAACGCGAATTGAGCCCTTTAGAATATATGAAATTTATATATACAGAAGACCCGACGGCATTACGCCGAGTATGGGACTGCCATTAGCATATTGTAGCTCGCATTATCGGCACTATAGGCAACTGTGTGTATAGTTGCCGCCATAGAGAGATGAATAAGAAAACATTGTATGCATTTTCCGATATGTTTTGATTCGTGAAAATACTTTGGACATTTGGAATCCGAAAATGTCTCTCGAAAAGAATCTGGAATGATCAAGCCCTTTATCAGAAATCATTGAACTTTTGTGATTGTGAAATCGCGAGTAAGATTGGAATAATTTTGACGTCATTAGTCAATAGTTATACTCGATTTCAGCCTATTTTAATGCTATGAAAAAAACAAAACAAAATCATTTAAAAATTACATATCATTCGAATGACTTACATTACGAATATTTACCTTTTGAAATAAATTGAAAAATCTAATTTAAAATTTTAATTTAATTCATTAAAAACTATTTATGTAATGTGTTAAAATAAATGGTATAAACATTGTCAAAAGAATCGTTGTATAGTTTAATTTACGTTGACAACAATTTGTGATACTTTTGCCAGCCAATTAAATATTTATTGTTTTCACATTTTTAATTATTTTTACAACTCTAATTTGTGCATAAAGTTTATCAAGAATCTTATGTAACATCTAGTAAAACCTTTCTGATTTGTAACACTCATAATACTTTTACTTATTAAAATTAAATTATTAAATTGACGACATTAAATACCACAATATTGTTTAATCTGAATATTTTTTAAATTATAACTTTCAGTTACCACGACTAAGAAGATAGCAAGATAATATATCATTATAAAATATATTTGAACAAAAGACACAGAAGTATATATAGTGGGGGTGTTAGGGGGTCTGGACGACCCCTAGTCTACTAAAAAATGCTAATTTTGGTCGAATATCTACCTGCAAACTTTATATTTTAACGGGTAATAAAAGAATTACTATAAAGATTAAAATTTTGTAATCCAACTGACATTTTTTACAAGTTATTTAGACTCAAATTTAGCGTTAACAATTTTACACTAAGGATGCACTCCCCCTCTCCCCATAGCAGGACCTCTCCCATGTGAAAGCTATAGCTACGTCCGTGACAAAAGATAAGAAGCTATATGTGGCTACAGCTGTGAATCCTGCTTAATGCTAACCTACATCATTGACGTTGAGTCTACATAGAGTCGTCGAGATTTCTCGAGAATATGGACCAGCCTGGGATACAGATTTCTAAAATAATATCGTAAACTATAAGATTTTAAGTTTATCCTCATCGGTGTATAGGCTATAGAGCGTTCTAGCATTTTCCTGTGACTGAGACTCTATCTTCGTTATCAAGGAAAGTCCAGTCTCTGCGACCTTAACTGTGACTAATATTCGTATATTTTCAGAATTTAAAGTTTGATATCCATATATTTATGTATAATAAGTTAAAAAAAAGAGGAACATTTAAAAACTAATATACTAAAATATACATAAATTACATTCTTCTTGTGTTTTTTATGTTTTCTTTAAGATTACTTTTCTCAGTTGGTTATTGAATGGATTTCCATATTTCCGTATTAAGTATCTACACACATGTTAAATTATAAATATTTCGAAATATCATTAAAAAACTTTTTATTTTATTTTTATTTATTTATTTATTTTTTACATTTGAATCTTAACTGAGAACGCCAGCTTGTTAAATTATTTTCCTCAACTTTAATATACCATTTTGGTTACTTAAATACTTGTTAATGTTATGTTCACACATAAACTGATCTTATGATGTTGAAACTAAATAAAACTTCAGAGCTAGGGATGGATGAGAGTCTATTTTTCTTTGCGAGACGAGACAGGATTTTTCAATATTACATTATAGGGATTTTGCAAGTCGAGTCAAAGCTTTTGTGCTCTTTTGCGAGACGTGCGAGAGGCTTATTTTCTCGCGTGCATCTCTAATGACAGCTTTTTTCCTTTAAATTCTTAATAAAATTTATGCTGTATAGCATAAATATAAGAAAAAAAATTAATAAAATTGTCAGCCTCATCATAAGGGGGAGGAGGGAAGACTTCTGAATGTGTGTGATTCGGAAATTACTACACTGCAAGAAAAGGGGCTAAATATTAAAATCGCATCGTTCGTAACTACAAACGTTTGTATCATCTCGCAAAATTCATAATTATGAAAGAGGCTTGTCTCTCTTGCAAAAAACTGCAAATCTCTGTCTCGTTCGTCTCGTCTCGCAACCACCATGGCAAGTTGGACCAATCAAAATTAGATCTAAGAAAAAGTGTAGGTCTACTAAATGAATGAGGAATTGTTTATATTGCACATATTTTTGCGTGTCTGAATAAAAATGTTTGTTGAAAAAAGAGAGAAAAAAAAAGAAAGAAAAAAAAATACCCTAAAAATTTTCCTTGTATAAATATTTTTTTATGAAGCCTATTCTGCTATTATTAACACTACGCTCCTTTATAAAAGTCTTGGTACAGTACATGCATTCCACCGATCGTTACATATTTTCAAAACAAATATTTACTTTTAAAGTCAAAAGAAAAAGAATATTTATCGATCAAAACGTGTTGCAGTGCTATACAAACAGCTCGACATCGAGGCGAAAATTTGCATTAACGCAACTTTAAAAAAATATTATTAGATATTGATTTCATGTTATTTTAGTTAATTTATGTTATTCATAAAATATCCATGTATCTGGACTGTGTTTTTTCAAACTAAATTAATAAAAAGTTTTTACAATTTTTGAATTTTTAGTACTTTGCTGTAAACAGGACGATCAAATACTCAAGTACTACCAATTCATATTCTAAAATCAACTAAAAATATGTTAAAATAGATCGATGTTACATCTTATGCCACTCTTATGCTTAATTTTAATTCCACATTCACTAAAGTTATTTCTTTACTAGTATTTGAAAGAAGCAGTAGTATACAATTCAATTCCCATTTTAACAAAGTTTAAGAGACTAGCAAAATCATTCCGCTTTAACGAAATTTAGTTATACCAATATTGTATTTCCATGTTATTCGATTTGAGTATTACCAAAGTCTTCGCTATAGTGAGATTTTCGCTGTAACGAGGATTTGGCTGAAACATAATTCGACTGTTATATCCCAAAATATGTTCTTAATATTAATTTGAATTACTTCAGTAAAAATCAACTAATTTGATGGCAAATCGCACGTACGTTTCAAATTACTTAGGAAATATATTAAACAGCAACTCACTAAAATTGTTCACATTTTTTTTCGACTTATCAGTCTATAACTTTGTAACCATTTGTGTGTTACTCTTTTCTCATACAGCTGTTGTATTTTTCTTTCTACAAAAAATTCTGTTTAATATAATTTTTTAAATTTTATTATTAACTTCATTCATGGGCGTTTTCATGTTCACACTTTTTTAAACCATAATCCATGAATCATCCACAAAATGTTTTAATTGGATGTTTCAGTTATTTTTAAAATAATTTACCCAGGTAATTCAACTTTCTATAAATAAAATATGTGCAATCTGTCCTGAGACTTGTGTTGTCTGACTGGTTAGCATGCTTGCATCTCATGCAGACGGCTACTGTCAGACTTACCGGTTCAATTTTTAAGAAATTAGGAAAAAATGTGTGAATCTTGTTGCAATTAGACAAAAATATTTTTTTTTACCAGATTAAAACATATAACAAGTATTTAAATATAAATAAATGATTAAGGATAGACGCGAGACGAAAAATGCTGTCTCGTCTCGTATAGCAAAGTGCAAATCTCTGTTCCGCCTCCTCTCGCATTCATCCCAATAAACGATATCATTAAATTAATATCTATGAATTATCATAGAGTTCTTCAGAATTCCTCAGAAAACACGTGCAATTTAAGTAAAAGGGCCATTAACATAGAAAGTCATAATTCTGTAAGATAAATAATAATTAATTAATTTATGTAGGATAAGTTTAATCACAAGCGTGCATTTTAAAGTTATTTATTTACTTATTTTTATTTCTTTAAATTATCTCAGTAATCATCTAAACGGCACAAAACCTTGAGGTCCTATAATCTTGCATCATACTCTATGGCTACATTTAATGTCTGCCACAGTCTGACATTATCACTAAACAGACCGGGCTTCTATTTATCTGCATATAAGTAAGAAGTGATGACGTGAATATATATGACCGACGTGAGTGATCTGGAGATTTTCTGACCTGAGCTGTATGTGAAACTTAGACAGGTGCAGTGTATAGCCTTTTTTAAAAAGCCTTTCTTCTCCCCATTATGTTGATCAAACAGGAAAGTGAAAAACTTAAACGGAAACAGCCGTCCTGCAAAAAATTACGGAAAAGTTAGAAAATAAAAGGAATACAGAATAGTGATAGTCAGGTGGTTTCAGAAAATCAAGCAATGGCAATAAGCTTGAAATTAAAATTTTTTTTAATAAAATATATTTTATTATTTAATTAATGGTAACTTAATAAAATAAGTTTACTTATTTTGTTCGTATTTAAATAATTTTTTGTTAGTAAAATATACGAAAATATCCCGAGGAATTTGTAAATTTAATATTATTATAACTTTTACTCAAGAAAGAACCTTTTCTCACGAAAAGTGTAATTTTTTAAGTAACCACTGTCTTCTTCAATTAGCTAGTCTTTTAAAATAAGCTTTTTTAATTTTTAATTTATTCAGCCAAAAAATATTTTATTGAAAAACTTTTCCTTTGTAAAATATTTTATAGTGACTTAAAGTTGAATGTAACTTTTCTTTCAATCGTACTATTTTTGTGTTCAACATTTACAAGGGACCAGGGGCGTAGCCAAGGAAGGGGGGTAGGGGGTAAATTTCCCCCCATGAGGAAATTTTTGACATACAAAATGTATATTCTTCATTAATTTATCACACACGTGTATGCATATATGGGAGTTGCAGTAGTCGTAACCCCACCCCCCATGAAAAATTTCTGTCTACGCCCCTGCAAAGGACATTTTATGTTTCACACCGGTATTATGTTTGAGCTATTCTCATTAAGTACTCTGACGGATCGATTTTCCTGGTATATATTCTCGGGTAATATAATTAGTTCCCATATTTTATACCAGAAGTAAAAGAAATCGTAAAAAAAAAAAAAAAAAAAAAAAAGTTTTTCGAACGAAGGATTTATTTCGAGATCTAAATTAATAAAAAGTTAATTGATATTTTTCATCTCGTTTTTTAGTTCTCATAGTAGCCGCATATCTCAAGAATTTCTTGGGACTATGAGAGCAGGGCATTTTAATAAATAAATGCATCCTTTTTGGACCATGGATTAGCTTACAAACCACGTGATCCTACGTAACAAAAGTGTACACCCCGTCGAGAGAGCAGATTTTTCGTGATTTCTGGAGGCACATAAATCTGTCTGAAAATCTGTTACAATAAAAATATGTTCGAAACCAGGATTTATTTGTTACGTAGGCAGCTACAGCCACGAGGATCGGGGCTGCCTCAGTCCCCGCCGAGGATTTTGGTGAAGCCCCGATCAGACTACAACACCAACGAGCTGCGGCCGGTCATATCTGAAAGCAAAACGCCCGCCACGACTTCATCAAAATTATGAGAGAGCAGTTTAGGGGTCAAAGCGAGTAAGTAAAGTCCGGCTACCCCTTACATGTGTGTGTGTGGGATAAAAGATGTTTTAAGGTGCAAGTCAAGATATGCTAAGAGCTGATTTAATGCTTACACTGCAAACGGATGTCTGAAAATATAAAATTTCTTAAGCATTGTGTATACCTCTATGAAAGAAGGGCTATCTTCCTCCGTTCGTACTAGGAGATTTTTTTGATGCCATGAATTCGACAAGTTAGTCGATTTGTCGATGCTTTTGTACAGATACAAACTAGATTCCCTTAAAGATACTTTTGCCATTTGAAATCAACTCATGTATAGCACGTAGAGGTAGCAAATATTAACAAGAAGGAAGGATTTTTTTTATGTCATGAATTCGACAAAGTTGGTCGATTTGTCAATGCTTTTGTACAGACACAAACTAGATTCCCTTAAAGATACTTTTGCCATTTGAAATCGACACGGGATGCATTCCACGTATAAGTAGCAGTATTAACATAGACGGAAGGAGATTTTTTTGATGTCATGGATTCGACAAACTTGGTTGATTTATCAGTGCTTTTATACGGATACAAGCTAAATTGGATTAAAGATACTTTTACTATTTAAAATCTACTCCACTCTGTACCTACTCTGTATTCTATTTATAGGTAAGTGATATTAACAAGAAGAAAGGAGATTTCTTAGATGCCATGAATTCGACAAAGTTCGTCGACTTATCAGTGCTTTTATACGGATACAAGCTAAATTTGACTAAACATACTTTTACTATTTGAAATCTACTCCACTCTGTACCTATACTCTGTATTCCACTTATAGGTAACTGTTATTAACAACTGTTATTTACAATAGAAATATTATTTTACAATATTAATACAAATTTTACGTTAAAAAATATTTTTCACAAAAAAAAAGAAAGAAAAATTCACGAAAGAGACGCTTGAATTATTCAAGCAAATAAATGTACTCAACTATCAAAGAGTAGATATACTTTTACAAATTATTTTTAAAATACTCAGTTGAGATATAAATCTAATATTTATTGGTCAAATATTAAAAATAAAACGTCTTATCTTACAGATGCACATTCCCACCGCCCCCAACGTATATAGAAAAAGAAAATTTCATGTCCCAGCCCTTTACTTCGCGCAGAGATATCTGCTGAATGCTCAAACCACACAGCTTTCACGGAATGCTATATGCCTATCAGTACAAAAGAAATCCAGAGCAAAGAACGCTATAAGAAGAGCAAACAGAACCAAACCACTTTAACTCTTCAGGCTTCATATTTGTGCTTACACTCCCCCCCTTCCCAAAAATAGCCTCTTCTGACGCCCCCATGAATTTTTATTTTCCCCAAAAGCAATTCATTTGGCTACGGCTTGCCCGTATCATGCGTAGCTGCTGGCAATATGACGGTAGGACGCACATCAACTGGTTATCACTTGTTATTCTTTTGCATACATAGTGGGATTTGTATGACTCGAAAATTCTATTGTGGAGGGTTTTTCTATTTCGGTATATATACTTGATATCACCGAGAAAAAAGAAATATGAATATATATATATATAGCATTGTTGACTCGACGAAACTAGATATATAAACCTGACGTTTTTTTTTTTTTTTTTTCCATCTTTTAAGAACAGCTTCTTTGCTGGAGATATCTAAGTCTAAAGCATGGCTGAAACATCCACACATTTTTCACAATATTGCGCTGGGTTTTTCTTCTACGCAGCTTTGATCCAAGCTGCCTTTCTTTATGTATAGACGTCATTTTGAAAGCTGCGGTGTTAGGCTTTAGGGTGAGCAATATACCAAATGGTGGAAGGCGTTTTTTTTTTTTTTTCCTTTTTTGCTTTATCCGTGTGAGATACAATATAGCAGGTGACTTAGTGGAGGTACGGAGGTAGAAATATCCATCGGGCAGTGTGATAAAATGTAAGCTGAATTTGTGTGCTAGAAATTTTGAGTTCATACTGAAATATTGCTGCTTTGTTCGCGGATTCCATAAAGTGTTCTTGCTCTGATTTATTATGTTCTTTGAGCGTGATATTGGATTTTTTTGGGAGGAAACTAATAAAAATTTCAAAGAGGAATCTAGGAATTAGGTGTAAATATATTTCTATTAGATGATGTATCATTTGTTCTAAGCATTTTATCTTTTCACTGGGTAGTGCTTTAACTGCAAAGTAAATGTTGAAAAACAAATTACTTAACGGTCATCTGTCTGTTCCATTTCTATAATTTTCTTACATAATTTCGTAGTGTCTGTATCATCATCTTTCTACTCAAAAAGCTTTTGTAAAGCTGTAATGATGTTTGTTTTGGAAAAAAAAAGAAATGCTGTTTTCCCTTTAATCGCTTCAGGGATAAAGCAAGAAAGAATAAAGGAGCTTCGTGTATTTTTGAGAAAAAGTGCATTTCTAAAAATCATACTTATTTTAAAAATTAATAGTACATTGGTCTGACCCATAAGTGTTTTCGAAACATTGTACTTCAGTAATAATAACAATAGTAAGAAAGAACTAAATCCATTGTTATGAAGTAAATTTAGAGATTGAATCCCACGTAAATAACCATATCTAAGTAGAACAGTTTTATTTTACCTTTCTTATACCTTTAAATTAAGTACTTTATTTTAATTTGCTTAAAAATACAGACACCTGACTGCGAAATAAATGTATTCTTAGCTTTTGCATCCCTTTTAATCTGAAAGGAATAAAAAAAGAAGTATAAAAATTTTCCAGACCTTAAGAATTAAAAAGTTCGTCTCCATTTTTTTTTTCCCTCTCCGTCAACCTATCATTACAAATTAAAGAACAGAATTCCGAAGTCATTTATCCTTCCGCAACACGAGAGATCAATATGCAGAAAACCCCCTCTGCACCCTATGTTTTCAGGCTCTTGATGACGTCACTAACAAATTAATTGTTCCGCTTCTTTAAAGGAGTAGTAAAGAAAAAAACAAGACGGGGGGAAAAAAATAAAATAAGAAGAGAACTCTTTAAAAAAAATAAACAAATCGCATTCTTCTAGTAAATGATAGAGCGAAGAATGAGAAGATGAAAAAACTGTTAAGATAGAGGGGTTGTACGAATTAAAGAGGAGTATGAGCTCGCAATGAGCTGTATTTATAAACACAAAGAACATGACACTGAGTCGCTAGTAAATGGCAATAAAGTTTACCAAGCTCCTTTTCCAGTCATCACGCCACCCCCCACCCCCAATCCCTATTACTCGTTTTACTCCTTGTGCTCTATTCTCTTCGTTCACTCTTTTATTTATTTATTTATTTTTTTTTACTTTTTTTTATTCATGCTCGCATGATTGCGAACAAATAATACAGTCAACAAAGTAATTTCGTAGCAACGGACTGCCATTTTTTTTTTAAATCTTCTCTTGCTTACAGTTCAATTGTTTAATTATTTTCTTCTGTTCCGTTTACTTTTTTGTCTTGTTTTTGAGTTACCGTGAAGACGTTTTGTTGAAATAGTGAGGGAGTAATAAGGGAGACTGATATTAATAATTATCACCTGTGTGTTGCCTGAAAAGATTTTTTTTTTTTTTTTAACTTTTCTTTTTTTTTTCTTCTGGAGAGGTTGTTAAGAAATATTGTTGGTGTCTTGAAACTGATTTAATAATCTGATAAGGGCTTTTTTTTCATAATTTGAAAAAATTACGAATTGTTAAGAAATATTATAAGTTATCAGTAATTAGAATAAATACTGTTTAAGTTTTTTTTTAAATTTCATTGTCAGTAGCTTACAATAGAAGCATTAGAAATAAGCACATAATGTTTCTGATTGAATGATTTTAATATGTTGATGTAGTTGATTAATTGACAGAGAATCAAAATCATTTGCTGGAGTAGCGAGTTTAAACTTATGGGCAATGAAAGTTTCTTTTACTTGTGGCAAATGTGAATATAAAATTGTGGGATTATTATTATTATTATTAAAATTATTTTTATTATAATTTTGTGCAGTTCTAGAAACGTCCAAGGTTTTAAGATATTCTTGGAGTGTTTTCTTCATCTGATGAGGATAGAAGGTATGGAGGACTTCTACGGGGGTTATACTGTTAACAGTTCTACGGGGCTTATACTGTTAACATTTCGCCATAAAATAGCGCTAAATTAGCTGCAACTTTTTCAAGGAGATATGTTGAACCATGTTTTGGTTCTTGAACTGATCAGTGGAACTAAATTATGGTTCAATGTTTCTGCATGCAAAGGCTGCAGCTAATTTAGCACCATATAGTGAAATTTTAAACTACTTCCATTAACGGTTAAAATAAATACAAGACCTTAAATTCACAACCTGATTTCGATTTGACTATCAAATCACATGAAATCAAAATTAAATGTTCTGAAATAAATAAAATAGTAAAAATCTTGATTATCTTTAATGCTTATAATCTATATATTTTCTGCTATTTTAAATATACCATTTATATAGTACATAATTTTTTAATTTTTTCATTAGACTACAAAAATGTTTTTTGTTTAAATTTAAAGCTAATATTTTGCTAAAATAAATTTACATGTTCTTCATTTACTATCGGAAAATAAATTTTATATGGAATGTACTTTATTGAGTATATATATGTGTGTGTGCGTGTATCAGAACTGGCCTAAGTAAAGCTCGCAAGTCACGTAGGCCAGTGGTGCCGCTGTTATGTAAATAAAATACATGTGAAATGTAACTGAAATACTCGATGTGCGAAAGTAATTAATTTACTTAATTTATTGTAAGCTAAGAACAGTTTTACTAAATAGCGTTTTAAAATATGGTACTGATTCTATCAAACATAGATAAATAAATAAATAAATAAATCGTTAAAAAGTTTATTTGCTTGTGGATGCTTTTGAATGTTGCCCGTCTTAACCGTTAGTTCTAAGGAGTTGGTTTGTTAATGATTTGTTAGCGTTATCAATCAGTTCTCACATCAATTAAATACTGATTAGTTAAAATAGGACAATATCTGATGATTCTTTTTTATAAACTTAATTGCTGAATGTAGATATTCACAAGAACATGAAGAACAGGATACTGATATTCATTGTGATTTTAGGACAGTTTTGCCGGAACGTGCCTCTAAAACTCAGTAAAACAAAACCATTTTGCTTTACCAATTCCGTGTGAATTTTTACTCGGCTATATACTGCTCATTATGATATGGATTATAATTATCAATTACCAGAATTTTACTTACATATAAGATTGTTGAATTACACAGTTTCAGTATTAAAGACGTACACGTTGCAACTTTAATTAGTATTTTTTAGCATCTGGTATGTGGCATAACTGTTTATTATTTGAATTAAGTTTTCTGTCTGTGTAAATGCTAATGCAAACAGAATATCAATTTTACTGAAATATAAGACTTGGTTAGCGTTATCATATTATGAACAGTATTTAAAGCATTTTATGTCACGATATTATAAGTATTCGAAGTCATATAAATGCTTTTTTATTAAAGGATGGTACTTTTAAAGTAACAAACAGTTGAAATTTTTATACATTTATTTTATCGCTAAAATAAATTGCGCTTTTCTTAAAAAAAAAAAATAATATTAATAACAAAAAAATAGCCAAATTTAAATCTATTTGATTCAGGTCAAAGTGACTACTATAAAACTATTTTCTATTAAAACTTAAATAACGTTAATCTTAATATAATATAATCTTAAATAACGTTAATAATAATAATCTTAAATAACGTTAAAGAGACCGACTTAGTAAAAATTGGAATAGAAGTAAAGATGGAAGACTCCAAAGAGGAAATACCTTACTGAATTGCAGAAACTTTGAAAAAGATATACTCCTTATGTTGACCATAATTTAAAAGAACAAGGAAAAGTCTTTCATCAAACGGATAAAGCTTGAATTCTTTGACAACAAACGTTACGACAGTTTTAAGGAAAAGCTATGGAATTGCAAAAGCACAGCTCAAACATTCAAAGATGTTACAACAGAAATGTAAATATGTTTCAGGCATTACATTTTCTCCTGATGAATGTCAAAACAGATAAAGATTTTTGGAACACTAAAGGTTGTAAAAGAGCCCTAGTCTGATAAGTGATATTTAAAAAAATCTTTTGTGTTTATTATAAAAAGTTTTCAAAGTCATATTAAAATAAACAGAAAAGTAATCTGTGCTTGTTTTCAAATACACATATTTAAAATGCAAAAAGAAGTTACTGCACAGAAAATGTATGGACATAAAGGTATAAATAAAGTTTTCCAATAAACATTTACATTTCTTCTGTGTTTGAGGATATTTGGATTTACAGTATTACGCCAAAAACTTAATAGCAAGCACAAAAATTAACTAAATAAATGAGTATTTTTTGAATATGTTATTATTGTGATTGCTTTTGAGATGAGTATTTAATTTCTGCGTATATACACATTGTTGTGGTACAATTAATTGAATTTTCAGGAGAAGAGTTTTGTATGATTTTTATATTTTATTTTAAAAGTAAAAATGAAATTTGAAATCTAAAATGTGATTCTAGATTGTCAGTTGGCATAGCTTTTCATTCTTTTTTACGTATGATAAAAAATTTTCAATATTGCTTTTTTTTTTAACTTATTCTCATTTGAACAAGTTCGAGTTTACTCAAAACTCTTTATATTTCTTAGAAAACATGAAAAAGTTTGTTCAAGAGACGCAATAATATCCCAGTATCACAAATGGGATTTTCTTAATGTCAGAGTACTCACAGTTTGCTTTTAAAAAGGTATACATATTAATGTAAAGGGTTTTAATTCAAAAGTAATTCAAATTTTATTTGCTTCCATTCAAAATTCAATCAAAAGTGTCTGTTATTGGGAGAAACCTGTAGATTATGATGTAATCAGCAATCTTGTGGATAAACGGATCGTAATATGATTACCCAAAATGTAGTATTACTTAAAATTGTTCAAACTATATGAGTTAGTTATATGAATTCTCAATTTTTTTAAGAATACTTGAAGTGGATAAACTTCACCAGTATCCAATAAAGTGGAAAACTGACTAACGCGAGATTTATTTTTCCCGAGTTTAATATATTGCATTCATTATCGAATATCTGACCCTTGTTTTGTTGAATTTACACTTTGTTTAATTACAAATATCACCAACTAAGAAAAAAAAATTCGATTTTTACGTTGAAATTTCCAAGAAATATTCAGTTTTTCTGTGATTTTCTCAATATCTACTCAACTGGACTTCAGTGGTTCTGGTCAAGCCCACCGAAGAGGGGTTGGTGGGGATGGTGCAATCTCAGTTAGCTTGGACTTTTAAATGACAAAGATTGAATATCAGCCTTTTAAGCTAGGGCAAAATAATTAAACATTAACTATGTCAATGGCTTTCCTGCATAAACGACGACCATGGGTGTAGTTTGAAGACCTTATTTTTCCACAGAAGCTCCCGTTTAAAATGAAAATGAATTTACAACTGTCCAATCGCCGATCATACCAACTACCATGGCAACTACTTTTGCGTGACATAAACCTCTGGATTTTGGTAGCTGTGCATAGAAAGTATGCAAGTGTATTTTAGCGTTCTTTGATAGATTCTATTTATGGTATCCCATCTCCAAACATTACAAACAACACAGTAATTATGTCTGAATGACATAAACAAACATCTTTTTACGTAATAAACTGAGTCCCTGTCAGCGAGTTAGCTTTACTATTTGCTTGGTACCCTCCGCTAATGCTAGCAGGTGAACTTGTGCTTCTTGAATAATGCTGCATAATTTTACTTTCACATGATAGATATTTTCCCTAAAAACTATCAGTCGTTATTTTTACTCTATTAATGTTGAATATTTACGACTGTCTCATGCAAGGTATCATGCAGGGAATACAGTATAGAAAGCGGTTCTACTCTGAAAATTCTGATAGATTTGTAAAAGAAATGAAACACTTGGATTTTCGACACCATTGGACAGGTCTGTAAGTTCGATTTTCTTTTTCATGTAACCGCCTAGGTTTTATGGTGTTTTATTTCATTTTATTTTATTTATTTATTTACAGAAATGGCGAAAATACTTTTCCAGTACCAGGAGGAAGCATAATAAACGATGATATAGTAAACATAGTAGAGCTCTTTTTTTTTTTAGTTGTTGAATTTGTGATACTACAGATGAATGCCAAAATTTACTTAGAGTTTCATTTTAAGTCTTCATTTAACAATTATATAAAAAGAAACCTCACTTTATATGTGTAATACACCTGTAAGCGCACCTGTGAAAACTGCACTTTTAAATCCTCTATACATTAGAATGCTTTTTATATGCTGCAAACATAACTGTAGATTTTACTTATTTCACCGGAATTTAACGAAGCGTTTTAGGATATCTATACAGTGCAACCTCCCAAGTCGAACACCTCCATAATTTGGATACCTCCTTAAGCTGGACACTTTTCTGGGGAACGTAACGGGATCATAATAATAAAATATACCTCTATAAGTTGGACACCTATGAAAGCTGGACACTTTTTCAGGGAACCGTAAGTGGCTAATATTCATTGTAATTGACAGTTAAAAGGCCGAACTGCGTTTACCCTAGAAGTATGGTTTGGTGTGGAGTAGTGGAAATGGGATGGTGTCAACTCTGATGCTTCTGGCACTGATACATTCTGGTGCCCTGATACATTCTGGTGCAGATGGCACGTTATTCCGTCCCTTTATCTAGTTTCGTTTGTTTCTTTCTTTCCTTGTTGGAGTAAGACGAAGTTCTGTCGAAGTGCCTCAATCTTAACAAATTTAAAAATCGAGCAGGGTATCAATCTGAAGTTCCTCTTGAAATTAAACAAATCTCCAACTGGATGTTTCAAATTGTTAAAGGAGGTGTTTGGCGATAATTGAATGTCACGTAGCCAAATTTTTGGATGGCACAAGCGATTTTTGGAAAATAGGGAGGTTTTTGCACTTAATGTACACCCTCGAAAAAAAAAGTTTTCAAGCGAGAGACAAATTTCCTACGTTGGTTTCGTCTATTAAAAATTATTTATCATAGAATTTGAATTAGGCTACGTATAAATATGACTTTCTATATTTCTACGTATAAATATGACTTTCTATATTTTCTGAAGTTGTGCGTTTTTCAAAAACTCAAATATTATCCGCAAATATGGAAATTTCTCTCTTGCTCGAATACTTTTTTTGGAGGGTGTACGTTTTGGCCGACCTGAAAACTGCATTGAAGGTAACACATTATCAGTCTGTAGAAGAGGTAAAGACAAAAACGGAAGACTTACTGAAGGAGGTGACACCTAATGACCTGCAGCGCTGCTTTGAGCAGTGGAAAATTCCTATGCAGCGATGTATTGATAGAGAAGGGGACCAAAAGATATAATTGGTATAATTTTTTTGATGAAGTTGATTTTTAAGACTATTCCGGTTATTTAATTGTCACAGTGGTCTGTATAATGCCACTGATACATTGAATTTTGATCCCTGTCATGTGAAATTATGATTATTCCTATGATGTGAAAAGTTTCATAAAGACGGCGAAAAAAAAAGGAACATGAAAATGAAATTACGTTTTGAAATTGAACTCTACTGTCAAAAGCGTTTCCCGCGGCGTGTTATTGCAGAACTAAAAATCGATGTTATAACTGGTCACGTCATAATCCCCCATATCCCCTCGTTTTCTTTGTTATTATTATTATTATTTTTTTTTTAAATGTTGGTTGAGCAAGAAAGGTTACACCACCCCACCAAAATTTCCGTGGTAGGTTTTTTCCACGTCATTTTTCCCGCATCGTCATACACAAAAATTCTTATCTGGCGACCGTATCATATTTTGCCATTTCAAATATATACTTTTTTTTTTTCATTCTATGCAATGGAAAACCAATATAGGATTCATTCCACTAGCCATGTTCCTTCGATACACACACCATCCTTTTTGGAATTTTTTTTTTATCCAGCTTTTTTACTCCAGCAGCATTCCACTTTTTTTTTATTTTATGTTTTTGGTTCTCCATCCCTTATACCCCACCCCCTCAGGTTCCCCTCCTGCCCCCTTTTATTCCGAATGCCCCTGGCCCCCCAACTCCTTTCAATATAACCCCCCCACTACCCCCGCCACCCCCGTTTGAAGCGGTTCTCTTTCATCTTCTGGATGCGAGGAATCCGGGATGAGGTGTAGGCGGGGCTTGCAATGGACGACCGGAGGCTTTGCTCCCCCCCCCTCCTATCTCCCCCCCCCTCCCCGACGAATGGATTTATTAAAGAGTGGAAGGGGGGGAGGGAGGGCAGAGTGGAAATCGACGGACGCCTGCCATTGGTCGTTCCCGGACCGGACCGGCATTGAGGGTGGACCTTAGCCTTGACTCGCTGGGAGCGTGACCGCTGCGTCACCATGGCAACGAAACTCATGAAAAATGGAATGCATCCTAGCTATCCAAGCTCCATGCCGGCAAAGCGCCCTTCTTTTGAATTTTTCTCCGGTTTTGTTATCGTTGTTATTATTATTATTTTTTATATTTCGGACTGCAAAAATTTTTTATTTATTTGTTTCATTCATTTATTTTTTATTTTATTTTATTTTATTTTTTTTACAGCTAAGCGCCTTCGATATATGCTTTTTCTTCGTTTTGTTTATGATTGATATAGGTTTTCTTTTTCTCTTTTCTTTTGGGCCGCTTTTCGTTCAAAATGTAATGTTATCGTTTTTGTTTCATTCCATTCCTGTGTTTCTTTCATTGAAACAGAAATGTTGTAGCATAATTCAATATTATAAAAATTTCTACCAACATATGCTTACCGTGTTGCATCGAGGGAAAAACGAAGATCTGGCGTTTTCTTTATTTCTCTCTCTCTCTCTCTCTTTTATTATTTTTTTTTTTACTCGGGAGAAGGGAAATGCTTTCTATTTTTTATACTCATCTCATTAGTTAAAAAAAAAATTAAAAATTCATGAGCAAAAATAAAGTGATATGATATTAATCACTGCTCTGACATTTTTTTTTTTAATTTCCTTATTTATAACGCTCTTTGTTAAAATGCGATTTGAGCACAGCGTGAAAAATTTTCGCAGCATTTATTGAGTTTACAAAATAAATATGCAAACAAATTTCAGTTGCATTAAAAACAGTGCTTTCATCGTCTAAACATATGAGATTATACTTTTAAATGGGAAAATGAATTAAACATTTTTGTCGAAATTTTACTGGTACATCCAAATTATTTTTTTTTAAATAAAGCAAGTTAAATTGAAATTTAAAAACTATTTTATAAGCAAATTCATATTAATGTGAATTCTTATGTAAGTTAATTTATGTGCAACAAAGTATCTATGATTCATCTAATATTTTTGGTGCAAGGCGGAAAAGAAAAAAATAAAAATAATGGTCGCATGTGGATTTACTCATATTCTACTTAAAATGTAGAGCAAAAAATTGTGCGAATAATAAATAGGATATTTAAAATTTTCTAAAATATATTATTTATTATTTCATATCGAATGTTTTTGAATGCCTATATAGAACATTTGTTCAGTTTTAATATTTATCACTTACTTCTGCATTTTTCACGAGGTATAAACTATATTTCTCTCTCTCTCTTTATCACAGTTACTACTTTATTAAATCAAATGAATAGGTAATTATTTTTAATAAAAGCTGATTAAAATATGAGTATTTATAAAATTTATTCCGAAATTTCGAAAACAAATATGAGTTATTCAGAAATTAAATTCATGATTTTATATTACGGTAAAATTTATTACTCAGTAATATTTTATGGAAGTTGCTAAACATAGGATAACCATTTTATTGATCGTTTAATTTTCAACATGTATTAAAATGTTAAATGAGCTAATAAAAATAATAAATAATCAATAAAAAGTTTAAAACATTATTTTCTCAAATTTCTTAAAAATTAAGTAGTATAATTTTATGGTATAGCATAGAATTCTTTTCATTAAGAGTATATTAGTTTGTAGCATACACACAGGGATCTTTTCTTTTTTTCAGTTCTTACTGAAAATTTTGCAGTTTTTGCTTATGACAATTTTATTGCTCCATACATTTCTGAGAACTGGGTTAAAGAAATACTTTTATTTCATTTTTAGCTCTTGTAAAATAATAACTGTACATAAATTTTACAAAATTTAATCCCACCGAAAAAAAAATAATATTTGTTTTGTTACATATAAACAGCGAAATGTGTATTGAAAAATGAAGAAAAATCGTTTTACATATTTTCTTATCGCATAACATACAAACGAACACTTTTTAATTTATCATAATCTACTTATTTTATTTTATAACCAGGTGCTGAATTACGATTAAAATTACCACTATTTATTTGAATGAAATAAGTTGTTCTTCAAGTGAATGGCGCTTAAGTAATAAGAATAAAATTGCGCCTTTTTTAAAAAATCTTAATTTTTCTTCTAATGTTAGATTGTCCCTGAAAAAGATTATCAAAAGAACTTTTTTTACTGTAAAACACAAACATATAATGCTGTTTAATACAACAATAAATTCCATGTAAGGTATTCCCTGCATATCGTCGTCTTCTCTGGAGCAAGAAGAAATAAAATTATTGGGAAAAAATAGGCTTGCAAATTGTATTTTAGAAATATTCAGAACTTTAGTATTCACGTCAGTTGTTTGATAGAAAAGATGACTTATTTTTTCGAGACGTGACAGTGAAATATTACTATAAAATCAGAATACCATTGAATAGGCTTTTGAAAATATTTTAGTCAAAATAGTATTACTATATATATTACAAGGATTCACACATAAATATTTTCTTATGGCCAAAAGCACTTTTCTCTTTTATTTATATAATACTTTTTGGAATTATTTTTGATTTTAAATTCATTTCTTTAAAGTTAAAAAGAAATAAACGTTTTAGTACATGGTTTTATATATATATATTTAATTATAAATGCCTGGGAAAATATTGCACATGCATTGCAGATGTATTTGTATGATTTTTTTTTCGATTAAAATACTTTTTTTCTGATTAAAGTATTCAGCAAAGATTGTATTTAATGTTTAGTTTGTAGTAAAACACCCTTTACTTTTTTCTAGCTTCATATTTGATTTAAATGATGGCATAAAATGTTAATTTCTAATACATAATTGTTGTCAAATGAAAATGTGAAAAATTTTGTTAGCCACTACTCTTACATTTTGCTTCGAAACAATAAACGAATTATAAATATATATTTGTACTTCCTTATATATAATTCTAACTATTGCCTGTGTCTGAATATAAGCATGGATCTGCATAGCGATGATAGTAATTTAATTAATGTAGAAACGCGTCTGCGTATTAGCGACACTGTGTGAATGCTAAATTTATTTTATTAACAATAAAACGTGAACTACACATAAATATCAGGACTAGAGGGTGTATATGAATATTTTTTTATAGTTTGCTTTCAAGATAAACTCCAATAATTCTTTCACTGTAAATTCATGCTGATCCAACTCTTTGGTTAACAGCGTGGAAGCTATTCAGCCGTTGTAACGTCCATGTAAGAAAACGACATGTACAGGCATTTAACCTTCAATTTGCAATCACTTTCATATCCATGTAGGACAGCTTTATGAGATGGCCAAAGCCAAAAAAGTAGACTCGTTGCCATCTCCCGAGTTAACTACCAGCAGCATGGCGGTCGATAGAATCGCTCATCGCTTGCTACAGAGCTAAAGTCCTTTTATGGCATAGCGGACTGTGCGGCGCCACAGGCAGTTTCACTGAGCGAACACCGCACGTTAAAGGGTTAATGTGTGATACTTAGATAAACATAAAATCGGTTTAAAACTGATAACGTGTTTCTATTGAAAAAATTAATTAGAAACAATCAATATTTTTTTTTCAAAAAAAGTAACAAAAAAATTAGTAAATCCACACATTATGCATAATCATACCGTAAATGGTCAATGTGGTAAAAACCTGAATATTTGTCAAATTAACAGGATTTTCTTAGGATATCAAAGTACATCTGGTACTGTACTTTCGAACATTCCCCCAGGGATTGGACCCCAGTGATTTGGTTTTTTTTTTAGGTTATTAAAGAACCACTGTCATATTGGAGTTTCTATAGAATGGCGTAGGACCACCTTTATTTATTTATTTAACCTAAAAATTTCAGAGGATATGGTGTATTAGAATTTAAAATTCTATTAACAAATTAAAAAGTGATTATATTTGAATAGTAGCACAATTCATTAAAAAAATAAATAAACAAAAATCTGAGTAAAAGATGCGAGGATTATACATTTAAAGTCTTCATTTTATTCACTTTATTATTTAAGTAACATTTGTGTTAATGGGATTTTTTCCAAAATCTAAGCTTGTACAAATTTTTGAACAGAAATAATTAATTTTGGAACAAGATGTAGTGTTAAAACAAAAAAAAATTCTTTTAAAAATGTTGATATATAAATATACATATAGTCTATTAATATGTAAGAAACATCTTCATAGCATGCTATGTAAGCCAAGCACACTGATGAAGCTGTACAATTTTACAATAAAAAATGTTTTACACTTAAAGTTTTAATTTTTAAGTGCTGAATTTACTGCGATATATCACTGAAATAAGTGAAAACAACAAACATTCTCACATTTTTCTTCTGAGTATACATTCCCAACAATTAACGAAATATCATTGAAAATTAATTATGTTCTAACATTGTTTTCTGCCATTATTCAAAATTTAATATTTAAAAATTACTCAAGATTATGATGTAACCTTAAAAAGAGACAGTTAAATTAAGTACATTTTTAAACATTAAATAAGGTAAAGTCCGAATTAATCACGGCTTTCGTAATTTCCTAGGCTATTTGTATTTCCTAGGCTATTTTGTTCCTAGTGCATACATAAATTTTTTCTTTAAAAATCACATTATTACAATCTGGAAATTTTACGCAATTCTATGTGTTAGCAATAGTCTAGTGTTAGCAATAGTCTAGTGTTAGCAATAGCGATTCCAGAAAATTCTACATAGCATTGCATGACTCACTCCACGGTGAAATGGACTTTTCACAAATGCTATAAAAATACGTGTCTTATGGACGCGAGACGAAAAATAAGCGTCTCGCAAAATAGCCTAAAAGCTTGTCTCGTCTCGCAAAAATCCCTATATCGTAATGTTAAAAATGTGTGTCTCGTCTCGCAAAAAAGCTGTAAATCTCTGTCTCGTCTCGCAAAAAAGTCGTCTCGCGTCCATCCCTAGCTCTAAATCAAGGGGTGTGGTGTCCTCCGTGGAGGTCTTTCTAAGAGGTCCTAACCCGTATTTACGCTAAGTTTCTGAAAGAACCACGGAAAACTCCGAACGGCTAGGTCGGCTGACGCGACCTGGTTTTGAACCATGAACCTTTGTCTCCCAGTTCAGAGTGCTATGCGCTCGGCCACAGGTGGTGTTCAGTTGATTCGAGTATGGTTTGTTTCCTATTAATAAGCACGAAATAATGAGTTATAAAATTTTTGATAAAGCTTAATGTTTAAATGAATAAATTCTTATCACAGAGAAGCACAGTATTTTTTAGTGCTGTGGAAAAAGTAACTTCTTATATTCACAAAAAATAATACATGATTACTGAAAAACAAACGCTTTAAAATAGAACACACTAAAAGTTCCAAATTACGTTTGTGTGTTTTTTCTTTATGTTGAAATGCGTTTTATAAAAGGCAGCTGAATATAATTAAAACTACTCTGAGTATTTGTTTCAGAATCTATGGGTTTGTCAATGCTTGTTTTAAAAATAGCTAATTAAATGTCAAAAAAGCAACCTATATTCACTAAAAAAAATAGGATGCAATGAAAAACAACTTTAAAATAGAATAAAAATGTTTACACTAAAAGTTCCAAAAGTAAGTTAGAGTGTGTTTCTTTTTTATGTTGAAATGCGTTTTATAAAAGCAACTGAATTTAATGAGTAATACAATGAGTATTTGCTTTTGAAGCTATGCGTGTATTTATTCTGTATTAAAAAAAGCTAATTGACCTCAAATTAGCAAATGGACACTTAAAACTTAAAGTACTGAATGAAAGTTTATTTGTATTCAATGAGAATTGCACATAGCTCGAATTCGGAAATTTATTTTGATGAACGAAATCTTGAAATTGATAATGAGACAGAAATATAAATGGTTAACATAGCAAAAAGTGATTCGTACTCTTTTGGTGCTTCGAACAAATAATCAATTTTTAAATTTTTGAAAACTCTGTGCGTGGGTTTTATTGAATCCTGTGAAATCAAATAATTCTTTTATTGTCATGGCTCATAAAAAAAAAATGCAATGAAATCATAAAATTGCTTTCACTGAAAGCTCCAAGTGTAAATTAGTGTTTCTTTTTTATGTTGAATAGAACGGCGGTTCAGGGAAAGCATATTTACATTAATGAAAAACAAACTTTTCGTTCAATATTTAAATAAGTCATTTTTATTAACAACATGGTAATATCTGATATCTAAGTGCATGTTGTATATCGTGCAACAATATTTTTATTGCAAGAAAACTACATGTACAGGTGAGACAAGGCACTGAATAGACAGAAAATATGGGGGGGGGGACAGAAAAGGCAGAAAGATTTCAATAGATGAGCAAAACGAATTTATAAACTATGCTGTTGCGTCAAAAAGCAAATGTTATTAGAAATTCATAAAAATACATTAAATTGCAAAACTGAAAAAATTATGTATTAATTTGTTTATTTTCTGAAAAAGTCAGTCAATAAATAAAGTTTTATCAATTCACCACGTTCCTTTCTTCAAATTAAACAAGAATAAAAATAATTGATGAATTTGGGGGCCCCCCATCTATGAAATGTGTCTTATTTTTCATAAAATTTTGATATAAAAAAGAATATTTCAGAACAACATCTGAAATTGGGGCTCTTTGGAGCCGGGGGCCCTGGGCAAAGTCCCGATTTGCCCATGCGATAATAAGGCCCTGGTAGGTCACACAAAAATACAGCTTTGCATAAGCTATGCAAAGCTGTATTTTTGTGTGACCTACCAATATGTTACGGAAGTAAATATTTCTTTAATCATCATAAAAACTAGTTTCGTAAAAAGTTTTACATTCTGGAAATATGAAGTTTATAAATACATATTTGATAACAGCTTAATTACCAATATAAATAAGAATACTTAATAAAGTTTTTTTTAAAAATGTTACGTAAAGACAATTGTATATTTTTTTCTTCTTCCTCACTTGAAAACCAACGTTTTATTTTGATATTTTAACTAACCTGACATAGATTCAAGATCATTTCTGAAATCATTCCTCTTCATCAGAATAGTCAATGATGCGTATTTGAAAAATGCGAGTCAATTAAAAAAGTTTTAAAACATTAATATAACATTAAAAATACGCTGTTCTGTTTATTTTTTCCTGATGTAATCAACGATTTCACTCCTAAATATTAAGGTCAAAGCTAGTAAGAGGAGATTCAAATATGCTTGCGTTTAGAAACGTACAAATCGTAAACTTTAATCCTGAAGATGAGTACTTCAAGCACTGTCATTGTGTATCGAACATACAGAATAGCTTTGTGGATTTGCCAACCTGGGAAAGTCAAATTGTGTAAAATATTTCAGGAGCAGCACTTTTCATACCTTTCACTGCACAACTTGCGAGCGCTATCATTGTAAAATGGTACCTTATGCTGGATTATGACAGTTACAATGTGGGATGACAATTTTCAGGAATTTTATATTAATACAAATGGAAACAAATTTTGCGAGTCAAATTTTGGCTCGCAGTCTCAAAAAAAATAGAGAGCCAATTTATTCAAAAAATATCGATTTACGTGTAAAACGCAAGTTACATGCGAGCACTGCTCGTCATCAAAGCAGTACAGTAAGTAAGTTTTACGTCAGTATATCCTCGGCGAAACACGTCAATAATAGTTGAATCCAAATGTACTCAACACATTGTATAGCGCGTACTAAAAAATTAACTATGTAATTGGGTTTTCACTGTACAAAAATGACATGTTTTGCTTGCTTCTTTTACAAATAAATTCAAAGACGTCTTCTTAAAAAAAAAAAAAAAAAAAAAAAAAAAAAAAAAACTGAAATTCCTACAGATTTTATTTACGCACTCGGCTGGAAGAATTTCATTTTTTTTTTTAAATCTATTCAATCAATTCTACTTTATAGAGGAAAATGATAACTGTAAGTGCTCCTATAGACTCCTCTTCGCACTCATTTTGTTGCTGAAAATGGCATCCATTGTTGTTTAGCCCCTAGTGGCAAAATGTTTTGGATGAGTGCGTATTGTAAACTCTAAAGTATCCATTTCAGTTATGAAATCGGATCCTGGATCGTAATTGAATTCTATGTTGAAATCTCCCACTAAAACAGTCCTACAATCATCCTCCTTCAGTAACGTTTCGAATAGAGCGTCTAATTTATCTTCATAAGAAACTCAGGGACTAGCGTATGTAACTGCAAATCTCACTTTATCTTGAATATACGCAATGACCCTTTGAACACCATTGATATGGCAGTTCGTGTAGTCACGGGTAAAGTGTGTTTCACATTCTTTTTATAGAATTTTCCCCAATAAAAATCATAACTTCAAATGGCTTTCTGTTTTGGAAACCACTGTCTATCCGTTCGACACAAGTGAATCCTGGTATTTGAAAGTCATCTGAAGCGATAGACCATGTTTCCGTTAGCAATATCAAATCACTCTGCAGAAAAAATAGATCCAACGGAAAAGTGACCACGGCGATCTGCGTAGACAAAAATCCCGTGCTTGAAAGAAATAGAACCCTAGTGCTGATAAATAAAAATACAAATCCAGCACCGTAGCCATTTTTATTCGTTTTTTTCGCAGAACAACACCGGTCTCTGAAGGTCTTTTACATACAGTAGAGCTGCAATAGTTCAAGTCTCGATTGTTCGAGTTTCACATAAAATCAAGTTAGGGAAGAAATCAGATTAGTTCCAAAATAATGACCAACACATGCAAATCGCGTGGAAGAATTGTTTATCACGACAAAATTAAAATACTTGTCGCACCCAGAAGACCCACCAGAAACCCTCCTCCCAAAGAAAATGGGCGTATTCTTCCTGTAGATGCCCCCACAGACATTTATGTGCAGTGTTGGCACGCTGCTTTGACGATGGCGCGATTTTGCTGCACGGAAACGGGTTAACGTGTGAACGGAAAAAATATTTGACTATTATTTTCCGATATAATTAACCTGTTCAAATCATCAGTAATCTAATACTATGTAAGTACAGTTTACATTTAAAAACAAAAATTGCGAAAATTGCTTTATTTAAATTTATTTGTTTATTAAATTTAATGATTTCTATCATTCGAGTTTTCGATAGTTCGAGGCATGTCTGATTACATTACACACACACACACACACACACACACACACACACATATATATATGTGTGTGTGTGAAGATATGCCTAGATAAACATTATGAATGAAGATATGCTAATGTAAAACACACACATTATATATATATATATATATATATATATATATATATATATATATATAATGTGTGTGTTTTACATTATATATATATATATATATATATATATATATATATAATGTAAAACACACACACAGCTAAACTTACATAATATGAATATCCAAACAATAAATATCGAGCAAAGTTATCTTGGAAAAAAAAGGAGAAAAAAAATAAAATAAAATAAAATAAAAATAATAAAAATAAAATAAAAATAAATTCGAAACCTAAAGAATAAAAATGGAGTCACAAGCTTTAAATATTTCACTGAAACCACGTTCGTAATCTTAAGCCTAACAACATATACCGTAAGATGTGGAAATGGGACGGAAATGATGACCAGTTCTGTGGTCAGGTGCCGACGCTTATACATTGCAAAGTAATAGGAAAAACCAAAAATAGCAAGGTTTCTGCTGGTTGCATGACAAAAAGAGTCATGATATGCAACCTAAGGGTATAACCATTGCTATTGAAAAAAAAAAAATAACGTGGAAGGGACCAAAACATGGTGGAAAAGTCCAGTGATGATGCCAATACGATATTTCAAAATAAGGTGTCACCATCATAGAAATTATGAGAAATAATAAACAATAAAAAGACAAAAATAAAAAAAAACAGTAGATTAATCAGTGTAGCTAACCAAGTAAGCAACACAATAGGGGCTAATGTAGCTAAACCAGAAAAAAATAATTATCGTTATTATTCAAAATTTAAATAAAAAATAAAAAAAATAAGGAAAATCTAATTTTACATAATAAGAATGTCAAATAGTTTTATCTCGAGTATATCTTAGAATTTCTATAAATAGGTTTATTAATGCATATGGTACTACTCTAGAACACTTTTTGTAACAATTCACGGTGTATGGCTTATATCTGGAGAAATCTTAATATAATAATAATAATAATAATTATTATTATTATTATTATTAAAAATTTGAATAAAAAATGTTTAAAAAATTAGGAAAATCTAATTATGTATAATAAGAATGTCAAATAATTTTATCGCGGGTATACCTTAGAACATTTATGAATAGCTTTAATAATGGATATGGTACTACAGAGAACCCGCTTGTGCTGCCAGGGCTATCACAGGATATTCATTTATATGAAAAATTTATGATGAAGATATGCCTAATAGCTTAATGCATGACATTTTAATAGTTATTCAAAGTTTAAACGTTTTAGTGCTTACACTTTAAATACTCTTTATTATAACCCCGCAGTTGAGGCGGGTGCCGTATTTCGTACAACAGCAGTGTCCCTGCAAGAAAACAACATGTACAGGCAATGCCACAAGCAATGCTAGATTGTAGTACAAAGGTACGTGAAATGGGTTGATAATGCGTATTGAAGATTAATACGACTTAGCAGACAATACAGAAATTACAAATTATGCAGACAATACAGATATTACAAATTATGATATGAAAAAGAGAGTGTAATGAATAGATAACTATTAAAATACATTTTCGAGTAATATTGAATTGTTTTAAATTAAAAATTACATTTAATACTGATTATTTTTGTATTCTCCTAAAAATATAATATTTTAAAATAATTGTATTTTCATTTGGATATTTTTAGCTAACTGCGTTATTAGTTTAAATATTCGTGATCTTATATATACCACGAGTATTTTAAGGATTTGGAAGGGGGATGGGTAAATTCTGAATTTTAGTTTCAAAATAATTGATTAAGCTTTAAAAATGAATATGATTGCTACTTTATGACATTGTTTAAAAGTATTATATTTTGTATGAGTAATTTTTAATTCAATAGTATCGAATAAGTATTTTTTCTATAAGTAACGCGAATAAATTAATAAAAACACAACCAAATACTAAAAAAAAACTTACTGTACAAACATTGAAAGGTTGGCTTCTTAGAAAATATATTTCTTAGGATACTACAGTACAAAATTATATTGCTGCTGTAGTTCATACGTTTAAATATTTTTTACGAAAGAAAAATGTATTACGATGTAATAGTTATCTGATATTTGAATTTTTCAGTAAAGGTATTTTTATATTTTGAATTTTAAACTAAGATGTCAGGGTTGTGTAGTGGCTAAAGAGCCTTTCTATCACATCAAGGGTACGGGTTCGATTCCCGGCAGTGGATTTTGGGTGTAATTTCGTCGGGCCTTTCATAGGAAGTAACGCTGGTTCACCTAATAAATGTCTCTATAGTAAAGTGACCAGTACTTTCGGCCTAGAAGTGGCCAATGCCTATAAACGGCTAGTGAAACGGCCATTAGAAAATAAATGAAAATAATTATTTAAAAACATTTTGCAACAAACATGTTCAACGACGCTTTAAAAGCTCACACTTTGGAGGACTCCCTCCCCTCAATTAAAAAAAAAAAGGTTACAAATGCAAAGAAAGCAAGGAAAAACTGCCACTTCTCACACTTCACAATAAAAACATTGAAAAAAGAAACGCATTTATTATGTGCAATTGCATTTCACCATTGCAGCAATTCTAGAACGATTACCCTTCCCAAATCAAGTCAGCATTTAAAACATGCTCCCGTAATGCATTCCTGCGGAAGAAAAAATATTTGAGCAAATACAAACACACTGAAATAAAAAAAAAAGTATCGAAGCGTATCAGAAATCATAAAACCCGCGCACGGGCGTAAAAACGTAAAAACGGCAAGGTAAAGCAGACTGAGGGTCGTAAACTGTCGATAAAAACCTCGACGCTTGCCGTTGTAACTAGATTCTTCCTATTTATAACAAGTTTTAATACGCGAGAGCTTGCAGATCAATAAATACGCGACCTTGTGCGTCGGTTGAGCGTTATTAGCATCTTACGAAAGGAATAAGAAAGAAAAAAAAATAAGCTGCAAGAAAAAAAAAAAAATTGGAGGGTCTTTCTCGGTTTCATTCGGGGGCTTAGTAAAAAGTGTGGCATTTAACAAGTCAGTAAAGAGCGCCTTAATCTTCAAATTTGCTGGAAAAGTAAGTATTAAAATAGAATTATTGTTAAAGAAAACAGTTAAGATGGTAATGGATGAATGAGACAGTTAATTGATGCGTTACTTATAGTTCAGTTTCTTACCATTCTTGTATTAATAGTGGCATTATCTGCCATTTGGAGGTATGAGTTGTCCGATAAAAAGTTAGCAATTACTAGTCGTTTTATGAGTGGATAGAAAAGTATTTTCATGTTGACTTTCACATTTCAAAAAAATAGTGAAAGCTGCTGTTGAGGCCATTAAAATGTGAATATGAAAATTTTAAATAACGTAAGTCTCGACGTATAACACGCACTCTCAACTTCGAAAAAAAACTTCATTTTTTTCGCGTGCGTATTATACGCCGAATATAAAATATAAAATAATTTGTTTGCGTTATCCTAAATTTACTGATGCGTCTTACATGCAGGGATATACGGTATCTTAATATACGGGGTGTCCCAAAAGTATAGCAACAGTCTTTTGGGGGCAAGTCTGCACTTAATAATTTAGGATCACGTATCAATGTGACGTAAGAAATACTGTCCTTATGTAGCTGTTAATAATAATGTTGGAAGAAGTGTTATAATAGTGAACTTTACGACCATTATTAATCCATGCAAAAGTAATGGATCTTCCTCAGAAAGCACTTTCTGAGTTAGATTATATTTCATTTTACTGATGATGAAATTCTCAGAGATAAGCCCATTGTTCATAAACCTCGGTTAAGTAACTAGAAGAACATTTAAACAGGCAAATGAATGGGCGTCCTTGATCTTACTGTTATGTGATTCTGAGTCTATGTTATATAGCTTAGCCGCACTAAAAATTGTTGCTATATTTTCAGGCTATTTATTGCTATATTTTCAGGACACCCTGTAAAACTACAAAGAAGTTAATTTTGTATAACAATTTGTTAAAATGCACGTATGTTGCATAGATTTAAAACACACCGTAAGTTAGTTATTTCAGGCCTGATTAAATAATTTCTCTTTCAATTACATATTTTTTATATTAGAAATTGAATTTGTAATTTAAAAAATAAATAAAACGCTGATTATTAAATATTCGAGGATAATTTGTGTTTCTTTAATCGCTCAAAATAGGAGATGCATACTTTACAATAATAAAGAAACCTTTTTTGTATCCGCAATTGTGAAGGCAGGGCCTGAAATGGTTGTGAGCTAGGTAACCTAGTGCATTAGTAGAAAAATATAAGCATTTTATACAGAAAATTAAAAAAGAGCGAAAAAACTCTTTAAAAAGTTTTTTTTTTAAGTTTAAAACACACCTACACAAAAACTATTGCAGTACGTACGTTTCGATGTTACAAGGAAGCCATCTTCCTTCAATTGCAAAATGGTTCAGCTTCCCCACAGGCAGGAGAATGTTAATTCAAAGTTTGCAAAAAACACGAAAAAAATTATGAGCTAACACTGAAACAAATTAAGAAATAATTTTTTTTTCTTCTTCGAGTTTTATGCTTAGGTTCAATTCTCTATTTCCTGCCAGCATGGAAGTTGAACTTTTAATACCTTAATAGTAATAGATCTTTTCTACTACTCGAAACTTACGCACTGCGAGGCTTTTATTATGCATATTCGTTAAATTCAAAGTTCTTTAATTTTGACATACATCAGACTTTTTGTGATTTTATTAGTTTTTGTTTGTTTATTTATTAGCGGGCTCTAAATCCTGGCATTTAACAAGGCAGTAAAGAGAGTGTAGATTTTTAAACGTGTTGGTTAATTCATAAACGTGATATTTAATTTATACGTTACTTAGAGTTCAATTTGTACTATTGTTGTATTCTAAGTTGAGGGGAATATTTTTATATTTTAACCAGAGAAATACTTATAACTGCAGTTTAGACTATTAAAAATATTAATAACTGTCTACACGGAACTTCCATTTGCTGATCACATGAGTGTAGTAAAAAATTTAATATTCGAACACCTTTGAAAAGCATCTGTCCAGGTATTAGCTTTAAAATGTAAGAAATCCCGGTAATAAACACGAAATCTCCAACATTTTTAGAATATGTTTGGTTGGCCGAAAGTCATTGCGTTTTTATATGTCAGTATTTCGCAGGGTCAAAATTACTAAAGCTAATAATACAAAATTTGGCACGCACGTGAGTTCTTTAACTTGCTAGATTAGACAGCATTTTCCAAAACTTGTAATCTATAAAGAGTAATGGACCAAAACGTTCTTTGAACATATTTAGGATGATCTCAAAATAAGTTATCCATAAAATTTTTGCGCTAAAATACAGTACTCATGAATGCACAAAAATCAATTTCAGCACGTTTTGTAATTCGTCTTTCAAGAGAAATAGGCGTAAAAAAAGGGGAGGTGGCCATCTTTCATCTAAGGAAAAAAAAATTACCTTTAAAAGTTTTACTTTAAAATGTAGCAAATGTGATTCTTATGTGTAGACACAACTTGCTTGTAATTAAAATCTTGTTGAATATTTGTTTGAATTTTATGTAAAAATAAGCAATTACTTTTTGAACAGTCCAAAAATTAGCATCTAATAAATAACAAGAAACAAATAAACAAACAAAAAATACCCGGTTTATCATGGTTTTTGAGAAAAATTAACTGAAAGCATACATAAAAAAGATACTCATAAATATGATCATTACGCGTGGTACAAGAGCTCTGTTCTTTGTTTCAAAAAAGTTGATTTATAACTTTTCTGCATGTGCGGATAGTGTAACTTTTTTGCAATTGAAGAAGGGTGAATCTCTTGTACTACTCGCAACAATCATATTAATAAGTATATTTTTTGTATGTGTTATTTTAGACGGTTTTTAATAAATTAATCCCTTTTAACTGTTTTTTTTTTGTGTTTCTGTTATAAAGTTAAATGTTTACAAGTCAAACAGGAATATGCTAATTTTAAAATGAGTAACAAAAAAAAATCGCATTGAAGTTGAAGAATAAGAAAAAAAAGCAATTAAGCGTATAATTGACGTATAGGATTATTTGTTGCATTGCTCACATATTTCATGCACTGTTATGATATTTTCATTAAGAATTAATTTCCGCACTATGTTTTCATTATTTCTCACCCACCTATTATCCATATTTATTAATAAAGCTGAATTCTCCCTTAATCCAATTACTATAGGAGTGACAGTATTAATTATTTTATAAGTTGTTGGTACTTCAATAGAAATTATGCATTTTTTTCCAGAATCAATGAATGCAACCAATGTCGGTAGAATGTATGTAGCAATGCAAGCAATTTAAACAGAATCAGCAAATATGTATCCAACTCTCCTTTTTATATGCATGCTTTTATAGGGATCATATCTTCTGAGATTATAGAATCCCATGAGTTTTTTTATATTTTTGTCACGAACTTTTTTTCCATATTTTTTTAATTAAAATACGATTAGAGTAGAAAAGCTATTAAAATTATCTGTCATAAGCAACCTTTTTAAAAAAACATGGTTATTTTATAAATCACATTTTTCTAATTATAATGTTTACGTTTTAGTTTCTGGGGATCAAATCACTGACAAATTCTGATAACCATGAAAACATTTCCAAACAGACTCAGTATATATAATAATTTAGCAAATAACACGTGTATTACTTTTCGTTTTACTGCTGTAAATTCTAACTAAATGTATTTTATCGTCTATGATTGAAAATTCGTAATTTTCTAAATTTTTCGGTTAAATGCAATTGTGTGTTACCCAGGCAGCACATACTGGCTCTCTGAACGTAACAACACTTTCTGATATTGTACAAAACGCAATAATACAATAAACGCAATAATATAAACGTCAAAATAAGTGCTTTCGGATATTCAGGTACACGTTCTATTCAAGTTCTCCGTAGCTCCGTTACAACGCCTTTTTGATGTACGACTGTACTAGAGCCCCAGTGGCACAACTAGTTCAAAAAACGTTCAAAATGTGTTCAAACTGTTTTTCCACTACTTATTCTGAACGTCTTTTGAACTAGTTGTGCTACAAAAGAATAAATGATTTATGTATGAAACCGATCCCTAGTAGCACAACTAGTTCAAAAGACGTTCAAACTGTTTTCTCACAACGTATTCTGAACGTCTTCTGAACGTCTTTTGAATTAGTTGTGCTACAAGGGAATAAATATTTTATATATGAAACTGATCCCTAGTAGCACAAGAAGTTCAATAAACGTTCAAAGCACGCTCAAATAAAGTATTTTTTACGTGTTTTGAACTAGTTGTGCTACTAGGGATACAGGATGTTGCCTTTACACCCACTCAGAAAAGTGTTCCAGTGTTAGTAAAATTTCCTATATCCATTTTAACTAATTAAGTTCTCAAAAAAAAAAAAACCCATTCATTTCAAAAGAAATAAGAGGTGCTGTTGTTATGTACTATATTATCGCCACTTTAAAAATAAAAAAAAAACGTTTTGTAAATTAAAACTGACGCAGGAAACTTGATTACCACTCGAATTTCTTTTTCAGAGGATGTAGAACATAAAAACATATTACAATATATGCCTTTTAACGTAACATTTAAACGCTTTTAACCCATTAACACCAGGCATTTTCATCCCATTCTCCAATTTATGTTGATGCCTGTAGTGATAAATACATTTTAGACATTTGAGGGGTATGAGGAATCTATTTCTTTTCTAAAATATGTGTATAAAAGAGTGAATGATTCACATTTTGATCCTTTATCCACCCAATTATGAAGAATATCAGCATGAAACTGTTTGTTTTTTCTTGTTTTAAATTAGAACAATGACTAATCAATATTATAAATGTAGTGTAAAAGGACATTGATAAGAATATTAATAAACACGTCTGATGACTGTTTTATAAGCAGTCAATGAGTCTTTTTCAAATTATGCACAAAGAAACCGAAGAAGTCAGGTAATACTTTGGAACGACACACTTTTGGTAAATATATGTCTTTAATCATAAAATCAGCGTCTGAAAATTCACTTACGCTCATATTCTTTTCTGAGTCTCGATATGATTATAAAATGAGCGAAAAGTTGTTGATTTGAAACAATCTTACTTTAATAGAACATGCAGTCATGATGTTACGATGTGGGATGATTAAATAAAGTATTTGGAAGTGATTTTTCAAAGAAATGGTCAGAATGAATTAATGATTAAAAAAATGTATATAATTTTATTTTCACGGCAATTATAAGAGCTGTAACTAGATAAAGGATTAACTTGTTGTCGCTGAGTATTTTGTAGAAATCAAAATCCACGATAACCTAGAAAACCACGATAACCACGAAATAGATGAATATGTAAGTGAGTCCGACCAACGAGTTATGGTAAAATTTTGAGTTAATGCAACCACCAGCATATACGACTTGGGGAGTAGGTAAATTCCCGTTATTTTGAAAAATGTGCAATCATTCATTATTTCGACCAAATTTACAGGGGATTATAAATGATAACCAGCGATTATGCACGGTACTTCGATTTAAACTCTTCTGATATTAATAAGAAAACAAAAGTTACCAATACAGTCTGTTCAGAAACTTAGTGGAAACTGTGTGAAATAATTATAATATCGTCTGTAAATTGGGATAAACATGTTGTATTTAAAAGACAATAAATACAGTGTTTACTCGCGTAATAGTCGCACCCCGATATTGAAGCAGGAAAAATTGGCAATTTTCCCTGCATGAAAGTCGCAGTCGTGTATTTGACCTTCTTTAGAAAATGAATATTAGTAAAATGTAGAAAATTATTACGTATTGTGTATTATGTTCTTAGAAATTTTTGTCCAAATTTTCACATTGTGTGAATTTCATAGCTGTAAAAATATTACCATAAAAAGAAAAATGCCTTTATGCTATGTGCTTCTGATGAAAAGACTGTTTAATGAACAAAACATGATCTGGAAACAATTGATAATTTACTAACCTTATTATAATGTATTTTTTTATACCTGTAATGTTTTAACCATGAGGGTGCACAATATTATGTAGTATATTTCCCCGCATAATAGTCGCTGTTAGACTTTCAATATGAAAAATTGTCAAAAAAAAGTGCGACTATTACGCGAGTGAACATGGTATCATATTTACCGTAACATATACAAAATATTTTCGTTATTCTCACTATTTCATGACTAAATTTCGTCAATTGTTGGTATGAATCTCTAAAATACAAGATTCCCAAGTTAAACACAAACATATAATACAACAACTAACCAAGTAATTAATGTTGTTATTAGTTATACTGCCAATTTTAAATATTTTGAAGCTTTGTATTTTGAAATAGAATAAAAATACTGTATAGTAAAATTATTTTATGTTTTATTAATATATTTTAAATCGAGTCAAAAAAAATCAAAAAAGATTGTACTACTCAAATATGATTGAATTGTAATCTGAAGTATAATTTTGTCAAACAACCAATTTTTCGAACTTATAAAAGAAGATTTTTTTTACCTTTAAAAACAGAGAAAAAAAAACAGCCCTTACAGATTAAACAGCCTTTCAGCTTAAATATTAATGTCGGTAAAGCCTTATACTTACAAAGATTAGTTTTATGCTAATAATAACCATGTCTTACCTCATTATTCAGTGAATATTTGCTTTTGATTAGAAATATTTTGTCATTATGAAAATATTTCTATAAAAATCATTCTTAGTGTTTAATAATTTTGTAACTTAAAAATAACTTTAGATATTTGCAGTTTTGATAATCTTTAGAATTCTATTTTTCCGACAGAATAATGAAGCCGTAATATCAAAATGTTTTGCAGTATAAATAAAATTGTATGCATATTATTTAAAAAGTTAAGATCAAAAGCTTTTCAGCGCCTTCTTGGTAAATTATTTGCCAAATGTATTACTTGTTAATGTATGGATAAAGTGTACATATTTAAAATACGCTGTTTTTCTGCTCAAACAGGACTTGAATAAATAAAAAACACCAAATTAATAAATATAAAATTAAACGCTGCATTTATAAAATACTGACAATCGGTACAGGTATTTTTATAAACCACTACTACTACACATTTCAAGAAAATATTACTGTTTTTGTGGAATTTTGTGTGTCAAGAAAATATTTTTAAAAGTAAAATTAAAAAAGAATGATTTTATGTCATATAAAAAAATGTGATTATTATAAAGGTATTATTCCTCTGTGCAAAATAAGTGTGCATCTGCAGTCAAAACTTAATCTAAGATCGTCATAAGTAAAGTAACTATTTTGCATGTATTATGTTAAGGAGCAATCGAAATTAACTATGATGTTCTGGTCCGACACCACAAAAATACATAATAGACCAGAAGAATACAAAATTTGTTGGTAGTAACCAGTAACATTCAATTTTTATTTTTTTTATTTTTTTCTCGTGCAAACTTCCCTCATTTAGTTCCGCAATACATGTCATCTAATTTTACCCGCACATGTCATATAATTTGATGTATTTAATATTTTTACAATAGCACTTTACATTTTTTATTTCAGCTCTTGACGACATCTATTTATTAATAAATGAGCAACAAGAAATATTTCTCACCGACTAAAATTTGTGTTTAAATGCAATATAAATTTTAGTTGATGTTCGTATATATAATATAAATTGGTGTCATATAATAGTATATATGGGGCAGATAGCCAAGGGGGGAATACGGGGTTTACAACGCCCTCCATGTGAAATTTTTTGCCACAGGGACTGCATGTTCTTCACTACCTTATCACACACATGTATACATGTATGTGAGTCGCAGTAGTCGTAACCCCCCCCCTCCCCGAATGAAATATTTCTGGCTACGCCACTGTATGGATGTATATATATATATATATATATATATATATATACGTTCCATTATATTATCACAATAATTCTTGCACTTTATTTGGCTTCAAAATCTGGTTTCTAATTTTTGCTAATAGCTGTTATATTTTTATGCGAGATATGTCTTATTTGTAGTATGTTTTGTGTTTTACTTGTTAGTTACACACACACACACACACACATATATACATATATATATATATATATATATATATATATATATATATATATATATATATATATATATATATATGTATATGTATATATATGTCTATATACGTATATGTACATATATATATATATATATATATATATATATATGTACATATATATATATATATATATATATATATGTGTGTGTGTGTTTGTGTAACTAACAAGTAAAACACAAAACATACTACAAATAAGACATATCTCGCATAAAAATATAACAGCTATTAGCAAGAATTAGAAACCAGATTTTGAAGCCAAATAAAGTGCAAGAATTATTGTGATAATATAATGGAACGTATATATATATATATATATATATACATATATATATATATATATATATATATATATATATATACATACATATATATATATATATATATATATATATATATATATATATATATATATATATATATATATATATATATATATATATATATATATATATATATATATATATATATATATATAACTAACAAGTAAAACACAAAACATACTACAAGTAAGACATATCTCGCATAAAAGTAACAGCTATTATCAAGAATTAGAAACCAGATTTTGAATCCAAATAAAGTGCAAGAATTATTGTGATAGTATAATGGAACGGAAATTATAACCACTGTCACCATCTTCAGGGACCACAAACAGTGGATTATAATTTAAAGTAAACCAAATAGTAGGGTTTCGGTTGTGTGGCATATCAGAAGAGATATTAACTCCACACATCTGTGCCCTACCCTACTATATAAAGGAAAGAAGAAATCAAAAAGATAACAAAAATTAGAAAGATAATTTTACATACCATACCTTGAGCACATGGAAATTTATTTTGAACAGTTGATATGTGTTGCCAATGCTAAGAATTGTAAAAAGTGAAAAATGGTGTTGCCACTAAATAAATGTGTAAAAGTGGAAAGAAGAAAGTTTAGGAGTTGCCAAATACTAATAGGTAATATTATTAAAATTTAAGAATATCCAGGTATATTAATATAATAAATATATATTGAATAATAATAAATTTAAAAGATTGAATAAAATAAATATTATAGCAAAATTAAATATAACATATTGTTTAAAAAATATAATGATTATTATTATTGACTAAGTATGTATAATAAGTTATTGTATGACAGAAGATTAATCTAGTAAATAAGAAAAAAATAATGTTTAGAACAGAATAATCACAATATAGGAACTCCGTTTTTTTTTTTTTTTTTTTTTTTTTTTTTTTTTTTTTTTTTTTTTTAAATTCCTCCAGATATATATATGCATGCATAAACACATCCAAATTGTTTTTAAACATATTACTTTTTTTTTTTTTTTATATAAGAGAAAAACTTCCTCCGCCCAACCCAACCATCCAATTACAACCTTAAAACCAAAACCCCACCCAACCTCCAGTAAATTAACAAAGACATTAGACACATCATTATCAAGAATTGTATATAATGGATTTTAGGAACTTAGTGGGATAGTTGTATTGTCTAGCTGACAGAAATAGAGATTTAAAATTGGAGACTTTGAAATCATCAGAACATAGAAACTTGATTCTACAGCAGTGATTATAGATGATATTGCGAAATACAGATTTATGTAAGCAGGAGGAAAAATGAGTAAAGCTATTTACTTTAAAGCTAAAATCTTTACGCTTATCATATATATTGAAACTAAGGCTATTTCTAGGAGTGATGGAGATACTTAGATCTAGAAAACTAACAGAATTGTTAAGCATATCATTTTTAATTAATTCCAGAGCAGATGGATATTTTATGGGAAAGATAATGTTATTATTAGTAGTAGTGTTTACAAGTAAGATATCATCTATATATCGTTTAAGAATGATGTGTGTATTAGTATATTCTTTTTCATAGTAATATAAGTAAAGATCTGCAAGGTAGCTAGATGCTGAACCACCTTGTGGTATACCATGATTTTGTAGATATATTTTATTGTTATGTAGAATAAAATTATTATAGATAATAAATTTAGATAGACAACTGAAATATGTTACATCAACATGGGAAGGGAGCTGAATATTAATAACAAAAGTTTCAAATAATTCATTAATTACATTGTAAAGGTCATCAAGGGGAATATTGTTGAATAGATCTTTAAAATCATAGGTATATAAAGAGGTAATATTACTAATAGTACATATTGTATTGCGTAGATCATAACTATTTCCTATAGAGATAGAGTAATCATTACGTTTTATATAATACTCATGCATAACAGACAGTATCTTTAATAGAAGTTTACTTGCTACATTGCTATATGTATTACATCCTATTGTAACAGTTCGAAACTTTAAAGGCGATTTATGAAATTTAGGGATTAGTACAATATAAGGATAGTGTAGATTATTATGTTGTAGGTTGAGAAGTTTATAAAAAGCCAGAATTTTTTTGTTACAAACTACAGTAGACAAATTAGTAGAGGAATAGATACTGTTATTTACAATTGTAGAGGCTAACAAGCTATGATATAACTGTTTACAAATAAAGGCATAGTTATTGGATGATTTATCTACATAAGTAATTATGAAATACTGTTTTATAAAGTCTATTTGTGTATGAAATTGACTATTGACAGGAGAACTAAATTTTACATATTTAGCAATATTTTGCTTAAAGAATGAAAGTACTTTTACTTTCCAGGTAGTGAAGGCTTCAATAGGAGTGCTGTATTTTAAGGCAGTATTATATATGTAAAAATCTAAATCATATGTGAATTGTGTTACAATGCCACTAAGAGAGTGTTTTGAAGGAATACGGTGTTTAGAGCCCTTCTGCATGAGTTTTTTTAGCCTAATATCTTTTACGATAGCTAGATCTCCAGTAATGATGTGTCCATAATCCCTATTAATGAAGTTCCTATAGTGATTATCATTGCATACACAGGGTGGTGTATCAGAAGGGTTATATGTTTTTGAAAAGGAGTTATAGTTAAATAGTTTCCTACCAAAGGGTAGGGGATATTTAAAGGACTTTTTAATAATGACATTTTTGATGGGAAAGTAAGTGTTATTATTAGAAAATATTGTATTGAAGTTTAAGTTATTGAATGCAGGATTTGTGAAAGTAATTAATAAGTTAGAATTAGAAGGTGTATTATTACTTTTATTGGTTAGGTTTACGGTAAGTGCAGTGGCTCGTGCAACAATGAGATCGAAGAATAGGTGAGAAAAATGTCCAGAAATGTTAAGATTTGAAAAAATAGAAAAATACTTAACTAAAAGTTTCTTTTTAATGGAGTAAATGAAAGTACGTATATTAATCCAATTATAAGTACTGGTATAGTAATTATATAATTTTAAAATAGCAGATTTTATATAACTATTAGAATACTTAGGACTATTACACTTTTTACGTTTACCTCTAGAAGTTCTAATTGTTTTATTATATATAGACAAGTTTAAAGTATTATAGATTGGAGAATATTTATTTATGTTAGTAGTGCTAGTATAATATATTAATTGTTTATTATGTACTAATTGGTTTAGACCATACGGATAACTAGTATTATGAAATTGGATGAAGTAGTTTTCTAAAAATAAACGTTCATTATGGTTCTTCTTTATAGATAGAATAGTGATATTAATATTATTGAACCCATGCATATGAAAATGTTCATACTCAAAGTTATTACCAGAAAGATTACTAGGATAGTTCTTAACATGATTTCGATGTAGATTAATACGAAGGTGTAAAGGATTACTAGTTTGGCCAATATAAGCTATTTTACATTGATTACAGGTTAACATATAGATACAGTTGTATACTTTGCAAAACGTGCTTAAATTAGACCGACTATTACAAATATTTGTAGTATCAGCTAAAGGACAAGTTTTACCGCGAGAAGATGTGCATTTTATAAATTTAAGAGTAGGCAATTGATGGATATTAGTAGGTGATGATAAGTCGCAGGCTTTCGATCCAAGATAATCCTTATCATCATTAATTTTCTTGTACCGAGCATAAGGAAAAATATTATTTCCTTGTTTGCCAGGCGCTAAATTATTATAATCTACCATTCATAAAAAAGTGAGGGGTACATACTAAATTTTAAGTGACAAAACAAAGCTAGCAATAATTTCTTATAAAAGTAAACAAACACATAAAAGTAAATTGTATGAAAGTCTGGAGTAGAATATAATATTTATATTGGGGTATATAAGACAAATTTTGGTTGATGTGTATAAATTGCAATATATGTATACAGAGTGATTCGCTACCAGACTGAACAACTTGCAGGTGGTGTAGGGCGTACAGAATCACATAGCAATGCTGGGTGGGAAACGTCGTCTTCATGTACCTGTTAATAATCACTCTGGAAGAAGTGTTGAAGTGTGCGTCTCATTGCTTAACCAAGTTTCATGAACAATGGGATTTCCTCAGACAATTCCATCCATGTAATGAAAGAAACAATTCTGAAATATCAATTTTTATCCAGTGCAATCGGTGAAAGAGGGATTCGTTTTTGAAAAACAATGATGAAAAACAATGAGTTTACTATCCCTTGCAGTGGCGCACCCAGGATTTTAGTTTAGGGGGGGGGGCTGGGCGACATGCAAATACTGCTGAACTTGGTTATAGTGATCTCGATTAGTTACAACTCTCTTATAACGTCTACATGTTCGGTACCACTTGACTGTCCCATAGAACACAAGCCCACAAGCAATGTAACTTGGTATGGGGTCATAAAAAATTATCTGCTCTTTTCAGTGACGTTGTAACCGATATTAACAGTGTTTCGTAAACTAACTGTAAGCATTTATTTAAAAACATTTTAAATAAATATAACAAAATGACATATACAAAAATACATACAAAAATACATATAACAAAAAGACATTTAAATAAATGTCTTTTTTGGTTAGAAATAACTTGAAGACTATTTAAAAAAAGAAAGAAAAATAATTAATTAGCGACAATTTTCATTTTTTAAAGCTTTTCACTTCTAACTTACTACCTTAGGGGGGGGGGCTTCAGCCCCCATAGCCCCCTCCGTGGGTGCGCTTATGATCCCTTGAACACCTCTTCTAAAGTGATTATTAACAAGTATACGAAGACGACCTTTCCGACCCCGCCAGGTGATTCTGAACCGTCTCTGCACCCCCAACACCCTCTGAAAGTTTGTCAGTCTGGTAGAGAATCACCCTTTATATTGCTCATATAATTTCGTTTGTTTTGTATTTTTTTTTAAATCATGTGTACGGACCAGTGATAAATATTACGGACCAAGGAGGTCATGGAGTCACTGGTCCATTGGAATACCTACAGAGGATTCTAACCGCTGGGTGTCAAGTGTTTTATAGGATACGTAACACAAGTATATCTATGTCGTTACTCAACATAATTATAGGGGGCTTTACCTATACTGAAGGATACCTCTGATACCAGTTTTTCCAACATCAAGTCACTGCGTTACCCATGCTGGAAAAAAAAAAAAAAAAAAAAAAAAACACGTCTTACAATTTATCCTTTCAGTTCAAAATTTATTTTAACAATATTTATTTAATTTCATCCTAAAAATGTTGATACATTCAGTATAAAAACTTGGAAAATCAGTTTGAACTGATTTTGCTGGAATGAAATATCGTAAATGATACATTTTCCACTGGCATCACTGAAAGGTTTAAATTCAACTTTTATTATGCGTAGGCAACTATTAACAAACGTATTTTTGGTTGGGATAGTCATAAAATACCTCACTAGAAATTATACTTTTACGATGCGGCGTTTTTCAGGTTTCTGAAGGCAATGTTAAGGCCATGTCTATAGCGTTTTTAAAAGCAAAAGATGATCTGCATACCAACAACGTGAAGCTGTTATTCCAATCGCTTATTTCCTTTTGAACAAATACTTTTAAAAAATCGAAAAAACTTGTTACTTTTTAAATATAGACTCTCTAATTTAAACTTCCAAATCGTCTTTAGCCATCAATGCTTAAAACGCGTAGCGTAGCCACATACATTTTCTATGGTGGAAAGAGTGGATATTGGTTTTGCCCTTTTGCAGCGATTGATAGTTTCACCAGATGTTTTAAAACTGTCCGATAAAGGGTATAAGGACCAGTAAACGAACGCTTTATCACAATTTGTTCTTTAAAAAATCATAATTTATTTTTTTAATGTATAACTTGTGGTATTTCTTGGTCTAAGCACATTTTTTGTTACATGCAACTGATGTAAAAAAACTGTGGGAACCTATAAGTTATTGGGTTTAGACTTTTTAAGTGTTCAGCAAAAGAACAGACATTGTATTGTTCCTTTACTGGAATCGCATACTATTTCCAGTAACAGAGCATAAAATACATCGATACCTAATTATTTTTTCAAAAGAAGGACGTGTAACCGGAGAAATCAAGGCGTGAACTATCTTGTTGCTAGAAAGGATGTACAAAATTCTGACTTACTTGGTTTGTTTACTTACTGGTAGGCCTACACTAAGTGTCTTAAATTACATTTAAAAAATTAAACCTTTTTTTTTCGAGTTTTGAAATTTTTGTAATTTGCTTTTTTTCCTTGCTTTGAAAAAAGCATTTGTTTTCTTACGAAATTTTTAAAGTTTAGTATCTTTCAATTTCAAGTTTGACTATAAAATATTTTACCCTGTATAATTTCATGTACCTATGCATTTTACATGTGCGTCTACGTTGTAGCTACACATTTGTCAAAGTTTGAGGGCAAAAGTTATTGTATATAGAACATTTCCCGACAAATCTATAAGTACCCCATTCTTAGTATAACTATTACCCTGATTTAATTCAAGACTACCGTGTTTACTCGCGTAATAGTCGTCCTCGCAAAACAGTCGCATCCCTTACTGAAGCAGTAAAAATAGCTTTAGAGTTATGATATTATAAAGTAAAATTATAATAATCGCACCTAGACTTTCACCATGAAAAATTCACAAAAAAGTGTGACTATTACGCGAGTAAACACGGTATTGTTTTGTAAATAAATAGTGTATTTCACTTAAGATATATTAAAATAAATTATAAACCTAGAGTAGATAAAGCGAAAAATTATTTATGAAGTCTCTTTTCAAATTCCACTAATATACCTGTTCAAGGGAAACTTTGTACGAACTGTGGAAGTTTATTTAATTGGTTTTTTTTCTCAAATGTGCGTTGTTTAGATTACCCTAACCTCTTCACATCTTTAATATTCATTTATTCTCTGTTTTCTTTATAAAAGTCAGCATTTATCTCATATAACCTTAAATGAATTCCTTTAAAAATTCATACAAATTATGAACAGTTCATAAAATGCGCAATTCCTGTCAACAACTTTGAAAAAGTCAGATTCAACCTTCATAAACTTTCTTTTTTGACATAAAACACTAAATATATACGAAAAATACGGAAAAAAAGAAAAAAGAGAGAAACATGTAGAATGTTACAACAGGTTTAGACAAATATTGTAATTAATTTTATTAAGCTTTATTGACAAATTTTCCTAAGTAAATATTGTTTTACTGTTTATAACACAGGCCTCTCAATTTATCCTCGTTTTTTAAAATTCCTACCTCTATAAATAATAGAGTAAAATGTTCTGCTTCTTCAACAGTTGTTAAATGTTCTTTTAGATGTTAAGGTTTCGTCTATCAAACCATTAAAATACTAGGCTATATAAATAAAAATTTGATGAAGGTAGGAATTTAAAAAAAAGAGGATCAATTGAGAGGCCTGTAACAGGACTTACGTAGAAACAACTTATTTTTTCGTTTCGGATATTAGTGTCCTTATTTTAAAGTATAACTGTATTAGAGTTACTTTAAATCAAACGTCATATGATATACGTTTGATTTATAGTAAAGCATCTCTTAAAACAAAATTTTCTAACACATGTGTAAAGTTTGTTAATCTTTTAGACAGCTTCATAAACACCTGGTTATATCCATGAGGGAAAAAAATCTAATCCTTTTACACGCATTTTAAATTTAGCGACCATTTTTAACGATTGCAAGAAGTTTTATTCTGCTAGCGACAGGTATACCATAAACCCAAAAAATTTAGTAAAGAAGTACATTTAAAAAAAAAAAAGACTTAATTACTTTCCCATAGCGAAAAAGTAACCCTATTCTAAATTTGGTGGGTTTTGGCGAATTCTAATTCTGGCCAAATATATTAGGTATCGACAAGCTGGATTCAGTTTTGGAAACTTTTTTTGACTCCAAATTTGGTAATAAATCACCAACCCTGGCAACTCTTGACATTAAGACTAGCATTGTTACTGGCAACCCTGTAAGCAATGGATTAAAAACACGGTATTTTTTTCTGATTTTCGAAACGGTAGTATCACCACAACGTTACCAAATTAGTATGGGACCACCCCTAAGCTATCTCATTTCCAATAATAATAATAATAAAGAATTTTTGAAATCGGTCTTTTGATCGCGGTCAAAAATTCGCACCTAAAACATATATACACGTTGAACATAGTACTTCCTCCTTTTTTGAAGTCCGTAAAAAAACACACGTACGTCAGAAATTGTCGCCAAAAGAAGCCAATTAAAAAAATGGAGAGTGAAAAGCAATACACTGAGATTATGTTAACTCTCCTTTTTTTTTCAAGAGGAAAAGATGCCGAAGCACTTCATATACGCCGATAATTTTTTGATCAACCCCCCTTTCTTCAGCAAACTGAAAACAGTCTCGAGACCAAGGAGAAGCAAACTTGCTAATGACATTTGCAACTGCTTGACGCATGTTTTGCTACAAATCAACTAAGAGTCTGCCTCCCACCCCCTCCCCCCAAACCTCTCCTCTCAACGCTGAAATTTTTTATTTTATTTCCTTTTATTTACCCGCTCATTTTATGACTTTTTTTTACCCCCCCCCCTTTCCCTCTTTCCCTATGGTGCGTCTCGAGAGTTAACGTTTTCAGGTGGGAGCAGTAAAATTTAAAAAAAGTTGATACTGCGAACACTTTCGGCTACCATCGTTATTACTCATAGCGTGAAGGTGCGTAATTTATTGCTAAACCGTCTAGGGTATTTTTTTTTCCTTCTTACTTATTCGGCGTATTTTTTTTTTCTGCTGCGCTTATTTTGCCGTTTTCTTACTTTCTTTCAAGTGATGATACAAACTAAATTGAATTGTAACCAATGCGTTGATCCTTTCTGTTTTTTTTTTCCCTTTCACACTCTTCACGTTTTAAGATCCTGTCGCGAGAAAAATGGATTCCCATTAAAAATATTAGAGTTTCTGATTTTGGTAAAATATATCCTGTTTCGACTCGGGTACGCGGAATTTGTTTGTTTTTTTTCTTTCAGATTTAAAGGCATCCTGTCTTTTCATATCTTTCTCTCAGTGGGACTTGCCTCTTTTATACATTTTCAGAGAAAACGCGTTATTAAGTAGGTGATCGGTAGTTTTACGTAGAAATTACCAAAAAAAAAAAAAGGCTTCACTATGTGAGTGTTTTTCTCTGAAAGTTCACTTTTTTTTCAATACCAGGTACGATTTTGTCAGCGCGTTAACTGGCACTGTCCCCGAAGTAAAAGCATGAAGATCAGCTATGATGTTAGCAGTAAAGTTTCCAACATCGGATGCAATTTTTGTGTCAGAAAGTTATGAAAAATGTACGCTATTTAAAAAGCAAAGAAACTATACGTTTTTCGTACGGGATAAAAGGATTCGCCTAGTTAATTTTCTTTTAAGTGTGCAAAAGACAACGAATAAATAAATAAATAACTTGATAACAAAAGTTAACAAAGTGCTCAATCAGATAAAAAATCTTAAACATCATAATGTTTTTAAAATTTCATTTGCGGTATCTACTCTCTTAACAATATTGGAGCGACATTTCACCAAAACATGGTAAAGCATGGTATTAGAAATGTTGACTCTGTAAGATGGTGAATCCTTGTTCCAACCTTTGGTGCTTCACAAAAGTATGGTTAAACCGCATCAAATGTTGGAACAAAGTTTCAACATCTTATGGAGCCAACTTTTGCAAGTTCCATGTTTTACGATGTTTTGGTGAAATGCTGCGCCAAATTTTTAAGAGTGTAGTAAAAAGAAAAGGTAATTTTGTTAAATGTAAATGCACTCTCCTATTTTTTGACTGAAGAACGTTCCCCAAATTTGGAGGCTTTAAAAGTAAGAGCTCGAAATAAACTGAAAACACTAAAAGATATAATCCGAGAATTCAGTATTTTGTTTGATTATAGTTAACTAAACTCCTTTATAAATTAGACAATATAACTTTTTATGAATGATTTCATGCCTTACATATAAAGGTTATAGAACTATGATCGATTATGTATTTTCCCTCCAGTTGTACAAGAAAGCGACGACTAGCAACCCGAGCTTTTAGAAAGATAGCGTAAACACGATGAAAACGTAACTGAGTTTAAAACAGAAATTTTATGAGGACCCAGGATGTAATATGAAGAACAGTAATCCAGTAAGTATAAATGTAAATATTTATAATATATTTTTTTAAATCTTTTTCCAGTTATCAATAAATTTGAATTCTTTAAAAGATCGAGGTTGTATATGAGTAATAATATGAAGGGGGTATAAATGTAGATATTTATAATAGCTATTCATTATCTGATTCCAGTTGTCACATATTTGAAATCATTAAAAGATTGAGGTTGTGATAAGCGGTTTCGTAAAATTTCAACGAGCATTTGATAATTACTGAGTACATATATGAAATTTTGTTTTTGTGGTCTTTTGCGTAAAAATAGTGTAAAAATAATCTAATTGTTCCTTATACAGTAGAACTCCCAAATCTCGGCAACTTCTTATGTTAAAACCTTTTTCAGAGAATGAAATGTGCCCAACACATTGAAGTACATTTCCATAAGCTGGACATTTCCGTAAATTGAATACTTTTTGAGGGAACCACAAGTGTCCAACTTTCGGAAGTTTTACTCTCATTGTTTATACTACACAATGAAATCTCCAAATTTGGATACATGCTTAAGTTGGAAAGGTTTTTGAAGAATGGAATGTGCCCATTACGTTGAAATATATTTTCATAAGCTGGGAAATTTCGTGAGTTGGACAGTTTTTGATGTGTCCAACATTTGAAGGTCACAATTTATATGTTTTGCCCTTAAATTAAGTGTAGATAACTAAAAGGTAAAGAACAACGGGGCTCGCTGCTTGAATAAAGCGTTACAGTACTTACTGGAAGGAATACGGCACTTTGTATAGTAACGCAGTAAATAATCTTCATTTCAGAGATTAGCTCACATCATTAGATAGGTCATTTAGGCCTTCTTGGAAATCCCTCAGTGCCTGTGCAGAAACCTTCATAATGCCTTTTCCGACAATTTCCTTCCTATTTTAGATTTTCATCATAATGACAATATATTTTCTCTATATTGTAACCTTTCAAAAATTATTAATTTAGCGTGCGCCAGTAGTCTGTTGAGAAGCAAACTATCTGTTTTTCATTGAACCTCCAATGGCCAGACAAGAGAAATGTAAGAGGAAAAGAAAAAATCGTTTATCATCAAAAATTAGGAGCATATATGGTCTCTTTTCGACATAATCACCATGAAGATTTGGGCATTAATAAAACCATTAGACTCCGTTCCCGTAAGAACACGGAAAGTGAAGCAGCATCCGGTTTCGCCAGTGCTTGGGAGGGTGAACTTCTCTCTCGGCTGGACTGGTGTGGGACCGTGTACGGTAATGCGAGCTGGTGTGCGTAATATCCGTCGTGGCTCCAATATCCTCCATGTTCAAACGATGCTTCTGGGGTGCCGATTGGTCCTTCCTTTGGAACTGCTTCAAAATTAGGGACCAACAAGAAGAAGTCCCATTCCTCGGAGTCAACGGCAGCTATTTCCATGGTTATTGCAACCATCTATCCATGGAAATGACAACAACAAAAACAACATCAAATCTTAGACAAGCTTTCCGATTGCATATTAGAGAAATATTTCCTCCACTTTTGCGACTGAGGGCCTGAACATTGCTTTGCTAAACTACATCTGTCTGGAAGCTTTGAGTTTTCTCGCGTTGGCCTCCTAGCCAGTTCTACAGCTCCAGCATAGAAAATCACCTGGTGCTAAATCAATGCCCAATAGTTACTTTTGGTGTATCTCCCATCACAGCTGTTTTGAATTCCCCTTATTGATCCGTTTTGGTTTTTGATTTAGCATTGATGGATTTCCATTCGTTTAACTAAAATGAATAGGCCAAACCTTCCGGACCAGTAGAGATTTTGGAAACAACATACACGACCATGGTCACATCACTGGTGGCAAACCTTTCTCGAAATGGACATAGGAAAGTTCATCTTCCATAAATGGGCGAATCTTCATAACTTTTCTGTTGAAAAGTAACCAATCATGTTCCTGTTGTTGCCCTCATGTCCATGGATAGACGATTGCACTGTCCATGGAAATAGGTGCCATTGCACTCGAGGAGGTTGGACCTCTGCTTATTGGTCAATAATTTTGAACTAATTCCATGTGAAGGACTAACCACCTGAAATCGAAGCCCCCAGGGAAACATGGAGCACACTGGAGCCACGATGGATTTTACGTGCACCAGCTCCCATTAAAACATGTGCCTAACTTTTGGTAGTAAATTTTGTGCATTATTTACTCTTTCTTGTCCTTTTTTTCTTGTCCATAGGAGGTTGGATAAAAATCAGCCCCCACTTACAATAGTTCGTCACCGTATCTATCTGAGACCTTTTAAAGAAGTTCTAAGAATTTGTTATAAAGTTTTTATACCTTTCACGTCAGCGGGATCGTTTAAACTTTGCAACACTTCTTAGTCCAATTGTGGACAGCTTAAAGGTTTAACTTCATTATGCTAAAAGAAACAAGGTTGGGGGCGGGGGGGGGGGGGAGCATAAAACTTTTTGGAGTGCTCTTATTCATCTAAATTCGGTATACAAGGTTATGAGGTGTATATTATGGGTATCGCTCTCGCCCGAACACATTTATTTGAATAATAATAGTAATGCGGAAAAAAAAAGAGAGAGAGATTCATCGGTGTAAAAGCTGCGAAATACTCAAAATTCATCCAAGAGTGAAGAAGCAAACATAAACACTAAAACAAAACAAAAATACACCCCCCCACACACACACACTCGTTTTGTCAGAAGATATTAAAATTACTTGCTACACCACGCAAAGAGCAAAAGGAACAACAGGTTTAGGGGGAACACGACGCCATCTTGGAAAACAATTACATCCATTTTCTGAGCGCTTTTTCAATAAATCTTCTCAGCACGAAAGATTTTTTTTTTTCTTTTTCGCCCCCCCCCCCTCCACCCACACTCTCCCCCTCTCCCTTTTCTCGCGCTTCTTCTCATTTTGTAGTTTCGCTTAAAATATGTAATAATCTAATAGAGAGCAAAGACCGCAGAATCGTAACAGATTCTTTATGTCAATATTATAATTACTGGGATTATTACGTTAAGTCATCAGCGATGTTGACATTGAGAATTAATGCTTCACTCGCCCTGAAGTGGCAACGGTCGTGATAGGAAAAAAAAAAATACACAAAGACTCCGTAATGAAGCTTTTAACGGGCCTTAAGACTTTTGTAAAAGCCGTGAGCTTAGTTTATTAAACAAATAAGTCAAGTAAAAGAAGTCGGCGAAGTATATTTTCATTGAGATAAACTATATGGATTGATTAAATTATTATATTCAGCCCCCTTCTTTTTCGGCTAATTTTCGACGGTCCTGTTTAATGGATTTTGATTGCTACTGCAAATAGAATAATTTTTTGAGAGGCGTGAATTAATTTCTTTGTGAGTATGATATTAAAAATTTTCGAGTGTTAGGCTCTGGTCCTTTTAAGAGGCTGAAGATTCAATTAATGCAAGTGAAGAGGCCCTTCTCGTAGTGTGAATAATGTTGTAGATAACTAGATAAATCCGCGTTCGATTTTCTTTCTTTTTTGTGATGGGAGCGAAATGAAAATGTTTGAGGGATAGAATGTGTAAACAAGCGAAACGCAACGTGTTGCTAGAAGAAGATCATAATTAAATGTTGTTTTTGGTAAATTTAACGACACTGGAGAGATGGAATTTTTGTTTGTTAATCCGCTTTTGTTACATATAAATTCATGTATTTATTTGACTACGAAGCATATTTTATCGTTAAAAAATAACTAGATGTGTTAAGAATGAAAATAATTTTACAAAATGAGTAACTCCTTTTTATTTTACTGGAAATATTTTACTGCTTTATTATTGAAAAAGGGCATGCAAAGAAAATATTTGTAATAAATGAAAATCGCAACTATTTGGAATGAAAAATACACATTTGAACTTTTATTAACAATGACTGATGATTATAACATTATTTAAACTGGCTGCCAAAGTGGTCAGATTTGTCGCCCCTTAGCTTGATTTTAATCTTAATAAGTTGCATATAAATTGAGCATTTTTCCGATGAAGAATCTACATCTTGGCACATTTAGTTTCTTGCCTATTTTCGTTTTTTAGGTGACAAAAATTTTACCTATTGCCCCCAGGGTACGAAGCTAGTTTTATATAATCAATGTTTATTTCCTTGTGTGTGCTGTACGGAAAATTGAAAATTTGACGATAGAAAGAAATGGAAAGGGTACTGCTGTGGTAACCTATAGACAGTGTCAGCCAATTCTGAATTTTAAAATTTCATACTGACAAATAAATGAATAAATAAATCCTCTAATTTGCCGCATTTTACTAACCTATTACCGAAAGAAAGAGAACAATCTTTTACTGCATTTGTATTCATCTTTTATTAACTCTTTGTCAATTTTTATGAATATTCATTCTCCTTTGTAATGCTATTTTGATGATGAACTAATGTAATGTTATATGATTATGAACTAATTTTTGTACGAATATGAAATAGGAATTTTTATGAATCATGGTATGAGTTTTATGTAGGGATGGACGCGAGTCTCACAAAACAGCCTAAAAGCTTTGTCTCGTCTCGCAAAATCCCTATATCGTAATGTAAAAAATGTCTGTCTCGTCTCGCAAAAAATTGTCTAGCGTCCATCCCTAGTTTTATGAGTAAGTGATTTTATGAGAGCCATAAAATGCCTTTTCACGGATAAAGCATAAACGGCATTTCATACTTTTTCTCTAACCAAAATCTCTAAATCTTGAAAATAGCATCCAAGCTTTAACCCTTTAACGCGCAGTGTTGCCGCTCTGGCAACGCCAAACTCTGACGTTTTGACTGTTGCCAGTCACGAAGAATAGATTGGATTTCTATAAAAATAGCGGGTGACATACCTCCACGAAAATCCTTTACTTTTTAGCACGTCCTTTCCCGTAAAAAAATGGTCACGATTATTTTTAACGGCACTGACATCTGCTGAAAAATGGAAGAAAGCGAGAACAGCTGGATAGATTTGCCCAATGCTGAAAAAAGGGCAGCCGTTGCCATCGCTCGACTTAACGACCAGCAAGATGGTGGACGATCGAAATGTTCATCGCGTGCCACAGATCTAGAGACCCTTTTTTTGACGCAGCTGGCTGTGCGCGAGCACGCACAGCCAGCTGTCGTCAAAAAAGGGTCTCTAGATCTGTGGCACGCGATGAACGTTTCGATCGTCCGCCATCTTGCTGGTCGTTAAGTCGAGCGATGGCAACGGCTGCCCTTTTTTCTGCATTGGGAAAGGGTTGCGCCTCAAAGGGTTAATCATGCCCATTTATATCAAAATCTGTTATTTATATGTTATTAAAACGGTACAGTAGAGCACATTTCTCCCTCCCTTCTCCTTAAAAAAAAAATCTTAAATGCAAGTTACGCAACTGCATGAGATGTTGTGGAGTAAAGAAAAACTGTGATGTTTAATGATATGATCATACTGTTATATCGCGTTATTATTTGAAAGAAATCAGATTATGCGTTAAGCCCCAGTCTGACCAAAGTATCATTTGAAGGTCGTCGATTGTGTCAAAACTAATGTAATAAAATAATGTTGGAGAAATGTTATTAACAAGAGGATATTCCAGAGTGTGCTTTACTTGGATGTATTGTTATAATCACGAATACATTAAATTTATCGATACACTCTCAGAAAAATTCGTCTTTATATACTTATTTATCCCTCATTTTTCAATGAATAATTTCCGGACTCCTTGGAAACTTCGCGAAATCTGAAGAAGAGAAAAGACATTCGTTGAATCAGGAGAAGTTTCTTCAATTGACGGGAGAAAAAAAAAACGGATATTCGTCACATAACGGATATATTCCGGCAGCACTGCTAATAGAAAAAATTCCGTGAATTGAAGAAATAGAAATTTTGAGAGTGCCTCTTTATACACTAATTTATTCCTCATTTTTCAACGAATAATTTCCATACTTCTTGGAAACGTAATATTTCCGTGAATTCTTCTTCCGAAAATCTGAAGAAAAGGAAGGAAATTTCGTTAATTCTAAAGAAGTTTCTTCAATTGAGAAAATTAGAAACGGATATTCATCAATTAACGTAAATATCCCGGTAGCACTGATTGCTGCAAAATTTTCTTGGATTGAAGAAATATTTTTTGAGAGTGTCTCTTTATACACTAATTTATTCCTCAATTTTCAACGAAAAAATTTTTCCATACTCCTTGGAGACGTAATATTTCCGTGAATTCTTCTTCCGAAAATCTGAAGAAAAAGAAGGAAATTTCGTTAATTGTAAAGAAGTTTCTTCAATTGACATGAGGAAATTGGAAACGGATATTCATCAATTAACGGAAATATCCTGGCAGCCCTGATTGCTGCAAAATTTCCTCGGACTGAACAAATAACCTTTGAGAGAGTGGTTTTATCAAAGCAAATCGATCATGAAAATGCAACAACGTTAAGTCGACTAACACACCAGAAATTCTTTTGCAGCCTTTCCAGACAGAGTACAAAAAAAAAAAATAAAATAAAAATAAAAAAACCCACAGCGTCCTTGTTAAATCATTTCACACTCAATCTTCTCCTTCAAATCCGTTCGTTCTTGTGAAGAACCCCCCAACAATGGACAAGTTTTTTCGGCATAGAGGAGGCCCTTCCCAAGCAGTGAAAACACTCAGAAGAAAGTTGTGACCTATTTTTGGGACTTCTCTTTCCCCCAGTTTCTTTTTTATCCACATCTTGGGGAATAATGGACAAGAAAGAGGCCTCCACTTTACCTGCGCGTGTAACCTTGGCCATAACGGGAAAGGGTGCCCTTCTAAGGGTTCCTTACCTCTTCTTGGGCTCTTTTACTTTTTATAGAAATGAAAAAGGTCTTTGAACTTTAGGGGTTAAAGGCGTCTGAAGGACAAGTTCTTTGCCAAGGAAGTTACCTCTCTGTTACGTAAGGCCGGATTTTTTCTCGTCGGAAGTTTTGAATTTCAGAAAGATGTTCGTTTCAGAGGCTTACCTTCTTTTACTTACATGAATCTGCTCAAGCCGTAATTGTTTCACAGACATAATGTTTGAATATCGCATCAGTGATAGATGCTTTAGACCAGGGATGGGCAAACTTTTTCGGTCGCGAGCCAAAAATCGAAACAAAAGAAAGTTTGGCGGGCCAAGATAAATTTTTCTAAAGTTTCAAGAACAATATGCAAGTTTTACAATTTAAATATGTTAATGAGATAAATGAAATTGCGATTTCATTTTTAAAAGTTCCTTATATTGAGGTTCGAAGTGAGATGCGCTGATTCTAAGGAGCGGGGCTAAATGCTCATCTGTCAGTCTATTTCTGAAAGAATACTCTCTAAGGTTCATAGTCGAAAACACTTGTTCACATATATAAGATGATAAACATAGCACTGATTTTCTGGGCGTGAGATATTAAATTTGGGAAAGTTACTTTCGATAATGATTACTAAAGCTCTAACTTTGGCATATTTAGAAGCAACTGCTTGAGATAAATGTTAAATTGCAATTCAATTCATTCAAGCTGCAAATCGGACCTCACTGCATTACAATTTACGTTCAAAGGCATGGTAAAAATATCCAATTCTGATTGAATGGCACTGAAATTTTGACGTCTGCGTTCGAACTCAAAATGCACTTTTTTCAAGCCATCTTCATAATTCTTAATATGTGGATATGTAATATATGAATATGTATATTCTTTCAATTTCCGTCGGACCGGCTAATTAAAATTCCATCCGCGGGTCTGATAAAACTTTCCGGTGGGCCGGATTTGGCCCGCGGTCCGTAGTTTGCCCATCCCTGCTCTAGACCAGTGATTTCCAACGGCGTCCAGGTTAGGGATGGACGCGAGACAGTTTTTTTTGCGAGATGAGGCAGAGATTTACAGCTTTTCTGCGAGACGAGACCAACATTTTTAACATTACGATATAGGGATTTTGCGAGACGAGACAAAGCTTTTAGCGAGTTTTGCGAGACGCGAAACGCCAATTTTCTGTCTCGCGTCCGTCCCTAGTGCAGGTGGACTCCTTGAGGGTTCTATGAAGCTTTCGAAGGGGTCTATAATATTCGAGGGGTCTGTTGGGGGTCGATGATAAATTTTTCTGTTTTAAAATTTTTATTTAATCTTATAGAAATATAATTGATAGATAATATTCGTTTTACTTTATACAAATAGAATACGGATTTTCATTTGTGTCATTCACATATCTAAAGCGGAGGCTGGTCTACAATATCTGCTGGAAAATGTGGGATATGGCTGGTGACAAGTTGGCAAAGTATTACTAATACGTTTTAACGCCTTGCATTTTACGGCTTCAATTTCTATCATTAATGTGCTTAAGATGTATGTTATTAATAGATCGGTGATGCTGAACAACTTTGTAACTACCCTAATAGCATCGTGACCTAAATGCAACGTGCAAGACCGGGTGACGTCACAACGTGACGTCACCATGAAGTCATACTATGACTTGTGCACGACATTGTGACTTCAATGCGACGTTACAGCGCCGTCACAATCACAGCACTGTAACTTAAATCTACCGGTGATTTAAAACTGGAAAAACTTTATTTTTTGAGAAATTCGCAAAATTACTTGAAATTTACAAAATCAAAAAAGTAGCAAGAAAGAAAGCAAAATCGCAAAGTCATAAAATTTAGTAACATGGTGCTTTCAAAAGTAGCAAAAATTGCGAAAAGTCCCAAGATCTGGCAAGACGTCACGTCACAAACGATCTGTCACGTTGACAACGTCACAACGAAGTCACAAGCTATTGTCACTGGCAAGTCACACTGTGACTGCCAATTGACGTCACTTATGGTCACCTGTGGGACTGCGACCAATGTGACTCAAAGGGACGTCACGGAGACCTCATTGTGACGTTCCGTGCTATCAGGGTAGCTTTCTCTCAGAAATTTCCCGTATCTCAAACCATTTTTAAGAGAACGCTGACTCCAAATTTAGCCAACCAGGTGGCGTTGTATGCAGTTTATTTATTTCTTTTTTAAATAGAGGGCAGTTTATTTATTTATTACTTTTTTAAATATAAAAAAAAACCAGCTAGTAAAATGTGCCCGGTACACTAATGAGATCACGTACAAGATTTGTCTTCCATCCGAAAACGTCCCAGAAAAATATTCGACCAAAAATGATCAGGGAACATAGACGAGCTCGAATATAAATGCTTACTGCTAGAGTACATTTTTCTTTCTTTCGTAATTCCTGACGACTCCTGAAACTTGATCATCCGACGTGACTTCTTTTTCCAATCGGGAACTATCGAAAAGTGATTTAAGTCAGCATATATTTATTTTCACATCTCTGAAACCTTTTCGGATATAATTTTTAAAATGTTGTACACCTTCTCAAAAATGTATTCGAGTAAAGGCCAAGCTTCTTTACGTTGGTTTCGTATATTAAAAAAACATTTATCATAAAATAGGAATTAGGTTTTATAGATTTACAATTTTTCATATTTTTCTCGAGTTGTTTGTTTTACCAAAACCCGTTAATTATTTGTAAAACCAAAATAGTAAATTTCACTTATACTCGAATATAGTTTGAGAATGTGTACATGACCTCATTAGTGAATGTGATACATTTTACTAACTGGATTATTTTTCTTTTTGTGCGGGAGTTCATATATTATACAAATTATAACTTTTTGTGAATGAAAGACAGGAATTCTTTTCTTAACGTAGTCTTTTTTTCGACCTGATTTTGAACATTTTTTTTTCAATTTACATTGCCCACTTATCTCTAGCAGATAAAGAATTAAAGTGTGTTACCACGTTATGGGACAACTTGTATAACCTCGACCAAAAAAGTTTTGAAATTCAAAAATATGTTTAGGAGGCTTACGCTTTTACTTAAACAAATCTGCTTTACTTGCAGTTTTCTTATTTTAGTGTGAGTTCTCTGATAGAAGTATTTGGCAATTGCAACTTTGAGCAATAATTTAAAAATAAGGTTAATAAAAGTGCCTATGAAATGTTCGCTACCTTTTATGGAAACTTTAAATCATTTAAAACATATTGAACAGTTCATGATTTTTTTAAAATGTGTCTAGTTTAGTCATTTATAATATTTTTAAATATATAACTGAAGAAGTTTAAGTATAAATTGAAATGTAATCAAAACTATCGCTAAAAAAAGCTCTTGGTAATCTCTTAAAGTGACCATTAACCATTACTATGACTATTATTATTATTTGCTGATTTCAGAATACACATATATTCCTTATAAGTTAATGTTTTCCTTTTTTCTACATTTATTGTGCTTTAATAAACATTTTTAATTTGTAACTGCACTTAAAAATTGTATCTGCAATTTTAATTGCATTTTCACATCTGTTTAGATATCCAGAATCTACAGAAAAAAATACCATACATAATCCTGATTTTTATAAATATATAGAGAGATAAATAACCCAAAATCTTAAATTTTACGTTAACCATTTCAATACATGTTTTTTTCAAACGCGGGACTAAAAAATAAACATTATAAACTGCAACCACATCGTTGAAGCACCCATGAAAAATTTCATGGTTGTCTAGCCTAGAATTTACACTATCGCTTAAACTGAAGTTAATATTGTAATAAAAATAATGAACTCTTTTGTCGCGACAAATGGCAAAATAAAAGCAAAAATTAATGTCTACTGTCTAACCACAATAATATATTTTCTGACTGAAAAACAGTTAAGATGAATGCAGAGTTTTCTGGCTGCTTTTAATTCCTTATGAGCACTATAAACAGTAACGAGCGGCTGCCTAAATGCTACTGGAGCATTAATCTTAAAGCTGGATGCGTTCTCAGCGAATGCTCATTTTGATAGGTTGTATAGTTTAATTTTGACATTGGAATCCAAGAATTAAAGTCCCATTTAATCCTGTATTTTTGAAGCTCAGCTGCAACGTTTCTCAGATTCCAGTTAGTGTTATTTTGAATTTGATTGTCTTTAGTTTCACGAGGGAATGCGCTGTTGTTTGTACGTTTGTTAAACCGCATTCATCAGTTATTTTAATTCCAGTTTGCCCGCCCCGATTCAGGAAACTTATTGAATATGAAATATTCTTTATAATTATGTACCTGATACGTGTGGGTAAATTAAAAACCATAATTTAATTTTATGTTCTGAGCAAAATTCAGTTTTAGGATTGTTTCAGATGAAGGAAACAAGAAGTATGTTTTCTGCTTTCTGTAAGGGTGTCTAACATTTTTAAATTACACTATTTATGTTTATATAATACTTAAATTTGCTAAATGTGAATTTATATGCATTTATTCTCTCTCTTCGGATAATATATATATATATATATATATAAATATATATATATCTAATAAGTATAACACAAAGAATATTACTGAAAAAATGACATACCCCGTAGGAGGAAAAAAAAAGAAATAAAATAATAATAATAATACTAATAATATATATATATATATATATATATATATATATATATATAATATATATATATATATATATATATATATATATATTCATCAGAATCAGAGGGCTAAACAGTATGAAATTCGAAATACAATGAACCAAATTATACAATACGAATGGAATGGAAATTATAACCTTTGGGACACACACTTTCTTCAGGGGCCATACCCAGAAGATTATAATCAACCAAATATTAGAATTTCGGTTGTGTGGCATATCAAAAGAGATATTCATCCACACATTTAGGCCCTATACTACTGTATAAAAATAAGAACATAAATACATAATTAATTTGAAAGCAAAATAATCGAAAAACACTGCAAGACAGATATACCCACCAGGAATAATATAGATCAATCAGATGGAATGAGATAGCAAATTTTATTGTAAGAATGTTTCCAAAATTAAGAGTTGAAATACCGGTGTTACCAGATTTCGAATGTGTAATAGTAGAATTAAGATTATAAAAATGTTGCCAGTAACAGCAGTGTAAAATTACTTGACAGTGTTAACACACGGGTTCATTAATTAAACTAACAAGAATTAAACTAAAATCGTAATCACTTACTTTTAGCTTATTTAAGTAAGCTATGCGCTTATAAAGTACTAGATTGCCAGACTGAGGGATAGGTGATGGGAAAAAAAAGATCACAAATATGTCAAAATCTAAAACAAAGCTTCATTAGATGTACGAATAAGAAATGAAAAGTTTGTTTTATTTGAAATTAGTAGAGAATTTAATTGAATCAGGAATTTTTTCGATTAAAGGAAAAGTTAATGACTTAAAAAAATGTGAATTCAATTGTATTACTTGAGTTTACTTGACAGCTTGTTCTTTCAGTCCAATTTCATACAGTTTCATTCACTATAATGCAGGCTTCTGTTATAATTTACCTTTACTTTAAGGTGTATTATAATGAATTATTGGGTTATACGTATAGGCGCGTTTAAATAGTCATAATGTTCAAATCAAAGCGCGAAATGTCAAGACTTTCCATGATAATCGCATAACTATAATAACTGTAGTAGTATTGTCATTATCATGATGTCATGATAAGAATTATGCTACTTTAGTTAGCTGTAGGAAGTACTTTTCAATGCAAATGAATTTATTATACTTGCAACACTGGTATAATTTTAAAAGCTTTTAAATAAATAACACCGGTCATTCATTTTTCTGGCATTTCAAAAAATAATTATTGTAGTAAGTATATCAAAATTGTGTTTTTTTAAACTTAATTCTAATTTACAAATGATATAAAATTCTAATTTATATCATGCTTTTAAGTAAAATATGGTAAGATCAAATGTTCAAGAAAGATACTAATCGCGCATTTACGCATTTCTATGAAAATAAATGTTTACATTTTTAAATTATTAAAATCCAGATGATCTTCGATATTCATTAATGCTTTCATAGTAATAATATAAACACATCTCTCTATTAGGTTGTATGGGTGTATTTAAATTTTCATAACATTCAATGGTTTCCTAAAATGTTGTAACTTCGCCTGAAATATTAAAATTTATATAAAAAAACCAATATGTTTACATGAAATATCCCTATAAAACCTTTTATTAAGTTATTGCAACCTGTAAATAAATGCATATTATCAAAGATTTGAAATTATTTCAATAATTAAGTAAATATACTTTACCTTTCAGTCGCACATATTTCATCATATAAGAGGAGAAAGAAATCCTCGTAAATCAGTGATTTCAAAATTTCCCGTTGAAAATATCTGAAATGAAATAATTTTAAATTAATGCAATATGAAAAAAAAATGTCCCTCATAGAAACTAAGTTTAAAGAAATATTTTTTTTTTGTACAAGAAAGCTAAACAATTTTACTATAACAGAAATGCTTCAATTTATTGGATTCTTAAGCTATAGAAAAAAGTTTTACCAAATTTTTAACAAAAATATATGATGTAAAAGTTTTTACTACTTTCGGTTTTCGTTAAAATATTAAAGCGGTTTTTTAAGACTATGAATTTTGCTAGGTTTTCGTTTAACAAACATCAATTTAGTAATTTTACCTTAGAACATAATATCTTTGCAGAACTTTGTAAACATAAAAATGAAAATACTGATTGTCATTGAGTAATTTGCACTAAATAATACCTTTATTCAACTAATTTCTAATTAATAAAAGCTAATTTTTTTACAGTAACTTTTTTTTCTCGTGCTTGTGTTGTGTGTTCCTTGGAAATACATATTTTTGAAAAACTCAAAATGTATCAAAACTACCACCTCCTGTTCCTTCAGGTGGTAGAGAAAGAGAAGCATAAATGTTAATTTTGAGTTTGATTTAAATAAATTTAACAGAATACAGAAAACTAGAGGCTAACCTCTAATAAAATATATGTTTTCCTCTCAAGCTATAATAGTTTAATTAAATTTGTTTTTTCCAGTTAAATTTAATATTTACGCCTTACTAATGTTTATTATAAATGTAGATAAAACCTACATCCTGCAATTTGAATTTTGACTCATAATATTTGAGTGTTCGTGTAGTGCCATTAAATGTTTCAATATAACCCCGGTATATGGGGTCCAATGAAAACTGTTACACATTTACCTTTTCCAAATTTTAAATAAGAAGATGCTAATTACAAACTCGTAAAAATTCAATCGATGGCGAAAAAAGTAGGTTAAAAGTGTCCATCAAATTAATTTTTGTGCATGCAAATTTGTGATGAGGGGAAATAAAAATGTACATTTTGTTTCATTGTACCTCGACTTCCCCTGTCGGATGTTTATTTTTAGAACTTGGATAGAGTGGGCACTTAATTTACACAATCTATCAGATGAATTTGAAGAATAATCGACTATTTCATTTTATGAGGTTTACTATTAACGATCACACAAAAGACAACGCTTTCAAATATCATTTATGCATAGATCTGAATCATCTGGATTCAGTGTATAGTTCCTAAATGTGTTGATCAAAAATATGAACTCATAATGTCAAACAGGCAGCTACGAAAAAAATTAGACCGGCTCCAAAGATGAAAAGCATAATATATTATAAATATGATTGTTATTATTTTCTTTAAAAAATTCTAAATTTGGGGAGAAGGTATCGTGGGCAAGTCCTCTGGCTACGTTTCTGCACACTTCATACAGGCAGAAATATTATATATTAACAAATGTGAGTAAATTGTAGGTTATAAAAGAAAATAAAATGCTCCTACTTTAATCTCTTTTTCATTTGAATGCATTCCTTTTTAAATAAATTGCAAAACAAACTCTCAAAATAAACGTCTCTTATTAAATGTAATCAGCTTAACGTTAAAATTTTTTTTACCTACTACAGCTTCACATCGTCATTCAATAAATACAGTAACTATAATGTTGACGTGAGATAATTCTCAGTTTCAAATGCTCTTAACAAAGAAACTAACCTTTAATGTTTCAAATGCTCTTAGCAAAGAAACTAACCTTTATGAATATATTAAAAAAAGTAGTTGTAAAATTTTTGAGAGAGAAAAAACATTCATGAAATGTTTTCATCTTATACTATGCGGTTGAATTACATCATTTTACCTTTCGAAACAATACATGTACACATATGGGAGAAAAAAAGCGTAATTTTTTTAACATTTTACTCTTCTATTGAGAACAAATGATCTCTAGATTTTCGTCATTTAACGAATTTTTAACATCAAAATATAACATCCAAACAGAAATATTTTCCAACACAAGATTACCACAAAATGAAAATTTAGCCAGAACAGGGTTAGTTTAATTTAACTTTAAATTTTTCTTTCTGAAACTGAAATCCAAATGCCGTACAACACATAATTTAATAATTAACCATTATATTTAAAATTTTACTTTTAATTGTCTGAACTTATTAATAGAATATAATTAGATTACATGCATTATAGAAACGAAAGATTTATGCTGTGAAATATGCATCCCAGTATGAATGAAATAAGAATTTTTTATCACTCTTATAGGAGATTGCTTCATGCTTTTTCATTCACAAATAGAGATATTTTTTGTCGGGAAAAATGTTACAATCATTTAAGTAGATACAAAAGTTAGAGTGAATACAGAAAAAAATATCAGGCGTGAATTTATTCGTTGTTGCGTGGTGTGCCTATGTTAAAAAAAAAAAAAAAAGAAAATGATTTTGTCGTCGCCTTAACGATGAAAGATGATCTATAGCATACATTTTGACTCACAAAATATTCATATGTGTAAAAATAGGGTGCTTTTGTGTTTTTCAAAGCTGGCAGTCTGCCACTATAGATGCTTTTTCAGGATTCTTAAGGAAATGGTCACTGTATGAATATAAACCGCTTTAAAAACCAGTGCCTTTAAAAGCAATGCTAATATCGTAAGCACGACTACACATTTTTAAAAAAACTTTTAAATTCATGTGCATATTAAGTTATTTTTAAATGTTATTTATGCATGTTTGCGTGTGTGTGTACAGTTAACAGTAAAACTGCTTAAGCAGTTTCATTTTAAACGCATATACAGTGTATTGTATGTGAGAAAAGCTCAAATATTTTAGTGCTTTCTAATTACAATATTTCCATTCAATGCGTTAAATATTTCTAAATATATTCAAAAAATTTTAACCCATACGAGCGTTAGACTTAAATAATTCCCTATTATTAAAATACGTTTCCAGGTAACTATTCCTGTACTGCGTTTCAGCTCTACGAAATATTTCGAAACTTTCAGCAGTGTAGCGAAAAATAAGTAAGTTATCGAACAGTAACTTGAAGTACGATAAAAATGTTTCTATTTTTAAGAAAATATCCAAATGGGTATGTGTGCATTAATACTTGCGTAATACGACATAAAACTGTGCTGGAAATATTCATATCGTTAATTTTACTGAAAGGTTTGGGATATAAAGCCCACGCAACGCACTAAATTATCCCACCCAATTTTCAGTATAAAACATTTTTAATCATTTAATGCGCAACTCAACATTTAATAAGGACATACTTTTTGTAAAAATTGCATTGTAAATATTTGAAGTCCATGGAATATAGGGCGATCGGGGCACATTTCCCAACTCTTCAAATTTAATTTTTGCATTTGGTATTTTTATCTGTTTTGAAGTAAACATGATATCATTGTATTTCCTATACATTTATACAGAAACTAGAGCAATTACTTCTCGAATAAGTATGCACGCTTTTAGACGGCAAGTGTTTAAGCTTGTTCATCTTAAGTTGGAAAATGTACGGGGGCAAAATTTTCAACTAAACTTTAAATGGTACAAGTAAACATCAGGTAATAAACCGTGCTTGTTACATATTTTTTATTGTAAACTAAGAGAGCATAGTTATAGCAAAAGGCCATGCTTATCGAACGGTCATTCGTGTCACGTGCACTAGTCTCTCGCACAGAAATAGCTCAAAAAGGAGTTTAAAGTTGGGTATAGGGACACAAAAATTCGGAAAGATCCTTGTACACAAAAATGTTATTGATAGGTCCTGATCGTAAGGAAGGTAATAAAAGAGTAATAGAGAAAGTAACTGCATATGGAAATCGAATTTCACCTAATGATTTTACAAAAACTGTCATTAAACAGTTTTGGAAAAATATATATATATTTTAACAAAATACGTCATAGTCTGAATCATATTAAGCACAAAAAAGAGGTAAAATCTACTCCGGCACAGTCTTTATGTATCATTTCTTGCATTTCGTGCACCTCACTCATTTTTCTTTAGTCTTAGAAACAAACTATTCCACCTTTCTTTTTTTTTAGAATTTGACGTTTTAATTCCTTTTATATGTGAAAAAGAAGGTCCATACAGCATCCTGACCGAGATTGGCTTTTGTTTGTTCCCTCCCCTTTAATGCGATTCTTTCTGCAGTTTATTCTTTCTTCAGATAAATTTTTAGTTGATTTTTAACGGGAGTATCAGTGAGTATAGTTATAGCAAATTCCCTTTTTTTCCACGCCGCATTTCTTTTGTAGGATGGGAGAAACCACGTTTATCAAAAGGACACGTGTTGGAATATGTGTCCTGCATGTTGTTGGAAAACATGTCCCATCGCCATACTGGAACTCCGAAACTATCTCGATGAGTAGAAGCGTAAGTTATTTAAAAAAACAAAACAAAACAAAAAAACAACTACAGGAAGAAAGAATCCTCTTTTTAGTTCAAATACAGGAAAGTAGCTTCAGGAGCAGCCCACCTACATGGTTTGAGACTTTATATTGCTCCCGAAGTAAACCTTTTGTAAGCGAGACTCCATCCGTCAGCACCCGTATAGGGAACTAACGGAATTTGAAGTCTCGCTGTACACATTTTTTTTTTTTTTTTTTACATATTAGAGTACATTTCCGAGATACAATATTGCATATAATAATACAATACATATGCTACATAAATACAATAATAAATAATACAAAATGCTTAAAAATACTATAATCATTTTGAAAAGATATATACAAAGCCGATAAAAATGCACTTCTAGTAATTGTAAATAAAATTTTAAAGCCAGAAAGTGAGTAATAATCAATACTAATTTTGATAGATAAATAGTGTAAGGTATTTAATTTTATCTAAACTAATTACAATAATATAATAGCAATTGCAAACAAAATTTTGAAGCAGAAAGTGGGTTGTATTCTAATTTTGATAGCCAAACAGAATGTAACAAAAAATATTTAAAAAAAGAAAGAAATGCAAGTGAGTAAAAAGGTATTATATATGGAATTTTATTATTACTCTTTCTGTGGAAAATAATAGACCATTATTAATCTTGTTATTCGTATTCGTAAATATTTTTTAATCCGAGTCACTTTGTGAAGATATACTGCCTGCTATTGGTGGGTAAATATATTTGACTTGGTTTTTTTTGAGTTCTGTGATGCCTTGAATGATCTTATTAACTAAGTTGCTATTTTTTAAGATATATGTGGCCCACTGCTCTAAGTTTTGAGACAAAGATTTTTTTATAAAAAAAAGTACAAAATAAAGGGCAGGAAGTAAAGAAATGGATTGAAGAACCAGAATTATTACACTCACATAAATATGATGATTATTTATTAAATTTAGATAGATACTCTTGGAATGGGCCATGATCTGTAAAGAATAAATATAAATTTCTATGATCTAATAGAAAAGATTCTGATGGTGTCTTAAAAAATTGAAAGGTATAGCGTCCAGTTTTTGCAGCATTCAATTCTGTTTGCCAAGTCATTCTTTTATTTTTATTCATGATGTATTTTAGGTAAGATAGTGGAAAAGGATGGGCGATTTTAAGTATATCATGGGGGTGATCTCCACTATTGTTATTGATAATGTTTCTATTAAAGTTTGATAAGGCAGCCTGCTTGTCTAAGACGTCCACCAGCTCATTTCCGGCTATTGATGAGTGAGTATAGATGACTTCCCTTTCTTTCCCCGCCGTATTTATTGTGTAGGATGGGAGAAACCACGTTTATAAAAAAAAAAAAAACACGTGCTGGAATATGTGCCCTGCATATTGTTGGAAAACATGCCCCATCGCCATATTGGAACTCCGAAACTACCTCGAAGTGTAGAAGCGTAAGTTAGTTGAAAAAAAAAGCCCAATCACGTGAAGAAAGAATCCTCTTTTTAGTACAAGTACTATGAAAACAGAAGGTTTAATAGTAGCAGGGGAAAGGTGTGGCAGGGCAAAAGGGACTTTTTGATTTTCCCGCTTGTAGAGTGTTGCCATCTCTGTGTCATTGCTATAGGTTGTGCATAACGTGTCTATTTTCCATATCCACGTGGGATACTGCGGGATACCTCAGACAGTGATCCAGATGATGTAGATGTTACATGCTTGTACTTTAGCGATTTATCAGCAATATCAGCGATAGGTAAAAGGTGGATCAAATGCAGTGCTTGAAACTTGAAACAAATAGGCTCATGATTTGTGTGCGTTGGTGTTGACAACGATGATGACAAGTTTAATGTGAACTGCGTACTATTTGAACTATGTACTATGCGAACTGTGTTTGTACTTCCTTTTGCACTATCCAATAGGACAAAATGGAGTAGTCTGCAGCTTTGGATATTTTGAGGTACAGATCCCAAAATGTGCCGCTTATTTTAAATTTCAATACTGCGAAATAACAACGAAGATTCTAAAACTGAAAAATTATTACTTATTTGTTTTATTTCTACTTGTCACAGAGTTATTGGCCAGAATAACCTTAAGTACCCCATTTTACCTACACTTCCCTTAAGTTCTTTTTAAGTTTTAATTAAAATGAGTTTCTATTAATATATTAATAGAAAGTCATGTTTTACACGTGAAAATATTACATTTAATTATTTAACAGACTTAGATCTCTTTTAAATATTTGTAAACCAACTTTGATGTATGAAGATGTACCTTCTTTGATGTACCTTGATACATCAAAGTGATGTACCTTCATACATCATCATAACCTGTTAGTGAAAATTTTCAAGTTGTTTTTAATATATTCAGAAAAGTAAGTGTTAAATATCACTGGTCCTGTCACTACATGGTTACTAATTTGATTATGTTTTCAAATTTATCATTGAGCAATTGCTTATATGACTTTCAGCTTAATTATCATACTGATAGACTTTACAAAGGATACGGAAATCCTCTGCAAAAATATAAAGCAACAAAAAATATTTTTCAGGATAATATTCTTTAAAATTTAATTAAACTTTTTAAAACGATTTCAGGAACGTGTATGTGAGAACTTACGCAGCTAAACTTGTTTCCCCTAGTACTGAAAATAAGACAATCAAGAAAGAGAAAATTGGATCACCCAAAATGCTGTTAAAAAAACTTAGTCTTTAAATGTGTTTTTTTTACGACAAAGAAAACGTATGTGTAAAAAATTTTCGTTGTGAAACAAAGCATAATTAATTGGAGTTGTTAATTCAATGAAGGTATAAAAATTTGAATGAAATAGTTCGCAGTTAAAAAAGATACGTTATAAATACTACTCTAATGCCTTAAAAATTGAAAAATGGTTAATGGTATAAATTAAAATACATTTATGTCTAACTACAGTGGAAAACGGAATTTTTAGCCTCAGCTCAGACGGTTGAAGAGTTATATTTATTGCCAAAATAAATGTATTTTTCTAATTATATTTTTCTTTTTTGAATACATACGGCGTATAAAAAGTTTTCTTCAAAAATATTAGATGACAATGTAAGAAGAAAGAATGATATTTCATATTTTTTTTACAAAATATCACACTTTAATGTAAAAAAAACGCATGTGCTAAACGAAACTATTAATTCTAATTTTATCTCTTCTAATACCCATGAATTAATTTTTATCGAGTGACAATTTAAATAAAAATAAATTGACATTATTGTGAAATTTGTTTATTCATGTTTATAAATTTTATTAATCATGTTTCCTTCTGTAAATAATTGTTTATGCCTATTAACCCCTGATATATATGCATGAATGATTAATGAAGTAAGCGTGTTTTTCTGGGTAAACTTCAGGTATTAATCTTCAGTTTTTGCAATCTTTCTAAATTTAAATGGACCTGATAACACTATTCAGGTTGTGCAGTATATGTGTAATGCTCTGCGTGCATGTATTTAAATCATAATGCATCCAATTTGAAAAAGAATAAGTGTTCCCTTTTACTTTACTAATTTAGCATAGATTTAAAAGAAAATTACTATTATTAATTTAAGCTATCAGCTTGCGTTAAAGAGACCTGTTTTAGCCAAAACTAACAGCTAGAATGATATTGATTAAAAAAGCAAGCATTTTATCATCTATAGAAGATTTTCTTCAGTCAACACTACAAGTAGAACAGAAGAGACCGTTGTTTTTGCCAACCCACGAACTTTACACATTAAGTGCGAAGTTCAATAAGCAAATTAGAACTTTGCATCTAAGTACAAATTGCATCTAAGTACAAAGTTCATAGTGCAATAGTTTGAACCTTTTCATCTCGCACCTAAGTAGTGATGTGCAACCAAGTTTTCCACTCTATCAACTGTAGTTTAATCACTGTCAGTCACAAGTGTCACTGACGGTACTTTCAATATTCAAATACTGTCATTCATAATTCTCAATGCTAGTTGTATAAAACACATGAGTCGATGTTACATAGCTAAACTATGTCTTATGTGAGATAGCCAAGAAACTTTTAGGTAGTGAACCTAGTCAAGTAAGTATCAGCTTAAGTAAAAAAAAATTTGGACTCATGAGAGCCTGCAAATGAATTTTTTTTTCTAATGGCCGACCTCTGCCGTGAAGACTTTTGCCACAACAGGCCACAAATGTTGGTTTCTTCATTATGGGGGCACCTAGCAAGTGGACCAACGTCGTCCCCTATGAAGGACATGACAACCACGCCCAGTCGGGGATCGAGCCCCGGCCGCCGGGAGTTGAACCCGAAACCGGAGTACGGTGCTTCGCCCACCATACAACTCGGCCGGCTCAGATGAAGTGTAAGTTTTAAGGTTTTGATTCTTTTTCGAAGTCCTCAATGCAAAATTATAAACCGGACTATGTAATACTGATACCTTTGGCATTCACCTGGTACTGAACGTACGATATCGACGACCAAAATTATAATAAAATTTTGGTGAGACATCTGGAATCTTTTTGAAGCAATTTGAGTTTACAAATTGCGTTACAAAACTTACTAGAAGTATAGGAAATTTTTACAGTCTATCATGCATGTAAATGCAGGATGCCTTCTAGACCAACATGTAGATAGATTATTTTCTATCTGATGTGATTCGAAAAAAAAAATCATGAGATTTTGGTATATTAATACGAATAAACTAATTATTCAGTGTAATTCAAAATTTTCAGAATGTATCTTTACAAGCTGTACTGTACACTGTAATAAACAATAAACTCGTATCAGTTGCGGAACTTTCAGAAAAAATTCTGATAAATGGAAAATTTAGCAGTATGTGCCACTCTTCAAAAAACTTTCCTGTAATTTCCATGTTGAAGACTTTTTTTTAGAAAATTTTATAAAATGCATCGTTGTTTCAGTTATTACGATGGGTAATACAGCTTATTAAGAATCATCCTGAATATTTTTTCGAGCCCCTGAGGCAATTAGTTTATTTTAATTCATGTACCAAGACCGAGAGGGAGATTTTTGTTACTTCGAACTGCACATCTCCGATTGCAGCATCGAAACCTGAATTGGTGACTCAACTGATAAGCTGGATATTTTCGTGGTTTATCGCTTTCAAAACACATTTTTGGCGCAGTTTACATGAAAAAACACTCATTATCGCTTCCCTTATAGGAAAAGTTAAAAAAAAAATTAAACAATTTTCGAGTTACGACTTGCCTTTCTTCCAACATAAAATGGGTTGTTTTTACCGACTTTAGTTCAATATACAGAAAGTCCATTCTCAATTATTTCTTCAATTCACGGAAATTTTGCAGCAGTGCTGTTCTGGAATATCTCCGTTTAACTTTTTTTTTCCCTGTAAACCGAGGAAACTTCTTCAGATTCAACGAAATTTTTTCCTCTTTCTTCAGATTTTCGAGAAAAATTCACGGATATATAACGTTTCCAAGGAGTACTGAAATTATTCGTTGAAAATGAGGAAATAAATTAACATATAAAGATGCACTCTCAAATGCTATTTCTTCAATTCACGGAAAGTTTTCTGGCAGTAGTGCTGTCGGAATATTTCCGTTATTTGGTGAATATCCGTTTCGTTTTTTCTCCTGTCAATTGATGAAATTTCTTAAGATTCGTCGGATTTTTTCTTCTTCCTCAGATTTCACGGAAATATTACGTTTCCATTCAGAGGAATTTACGGAAATAATGTTTCCATAGAGAACGGAAATTTTCCGCTGAAAAATGAGGGATAAAGTAGTGTGCACATAAACTAATTTTTCTGAAAGTGTAGTGTTAAATAAACAATGTTTGTAAAAATAGGTAGAATTAAGTTTTACTTTTAAAATCATAGTTTGTGAGTACATACAAATTTTGAATACATATAAATACCAATTGCTCTACTAAAATTATTTCAGAGTTCAACAATAAGCAGATAATTTAAGATTTTGTTGCCAAAATGATGGTACACCTTGATGTAATATATGTAATGTGTCATGAAAAGATACATAGAATTTTACCGTGTCAATTAAAATTGGTATTAATTAAAGAGGTGAAAAATTTCACCATTTTCTCCTAAAAAGTGTCGGAGATATGAAAATAAATATATGCTGACTCAAACCATTTTTCAGCAACTTTCGTAGTGAATAAAATCGCGTCGGATGATCGCGTTTCAGGGTTTCTCCCCAAATTACGAAAGAAAACAATGATTACATAAATGCTTAATAATTTTGGTATTCTTAGTATTGCATAGCTGTCGTGCTTTTACGGGAACAGCGTCCCTGTCTCCGGAAGTACAGATTCCAGGAAAATAAACTCTTACAAAGAAAAGAGAACTCTTCCCTGGTCCCTCAAAAAAATTTGTTTAAACACATATATGAGCCTTTTTATGATGAAAGGCTGAAACTTTACGACATCACCTAATTAATGTATATGACACATTTCACTAAATGGCAAATTTTTGTAGGGTACGTTTAAAAATTTAAATTTTGTAATTTTGTATTTATTTAGATTTATTTTTTTAATTAATTAAACATATATATATATGTAATATATAAAATTCTCCTGTCACGGTGTTAGTTACCATACTCCTCCAAAACGGCTCGACCGATTTTAATGAAATTTTATATGTATATTAGTTAGGTCTGAGAATAGGTTTTTAACTATGTCTCATACCACTAAGTCATAAGGGCGGTCCACCCCCAAATTTTTAGCACCAGAGTGCTATTCATTTCAATCAGGTTTTTTGTGTACACATTAGCGCGTCGAGTCACTTTTCAAATGTGTTTGCCAGATAACGTGGAGGAGGGGGGGCATTAATAAAATGTTGAAAGTCGCACAAGGTTTGCAATATTTGATAATCGATCGCTAAATGTGGTGCCAAAACGTGACAATATATTATAAATACATTTCGAGTATAGTTAGAAAACGCCTGGCGTATATTGTAAAAGAGTTTTATTAGGCGATTTTAATATTGGTTTCTATTTCTAAGAAGTGCTTTGTAGAGCAAGAAAGGAAAACAAGGTACACTCATGGATTATGATGTACATTCCAAACTGTATTTAAAATGCCTTTACGGTATAGTTGGAATATGCCTACAGGACGAATATGCCTGGCGAAGATTGTAAAACAGTTTCAGTAGGCGAATTTAGGATAGATTTCGATTCCAAACATGTGTTTTACGGCACAAGAAAGAGTTGGTTCTTATGTTAACGCCCCCACTCTCACCAACCTAAAAAATCCCCGTACTTTGGCGAGCTTTGCAGTCATGGGTCTCTGGGAGTTATGCTCAAGTTTCAACGGTGCTTACATATTATCCCGGCGGTACGCCAAGACAAGCAATTTTTCACAGATAAATGCCGGGCACATGAAATTGTTGATGGTTTCCAATACGATTGGCAACAGGTTGCCAGCAAATTTGACGAAACTGTAGTTTGGCGGAAGTGACCGCCGGGATAATACGTAAGTACCGTTTCAACGCTCCCAAAAGAACTAGATGAAAACTAAAGTAAACAAATTAGCGATAATTCCTCCAGCCAGTTAAGGAATTTGAAGACACTTAATTATTAAAACTGCATTAATTACCGCAATCCAAAATAAATAAAAATGTAACGGCATGCTGTACTTACATGTTGTTCCAAATTGCCATTTTAATCCTAAATTACGATTGCCACATAAATGCAAAAAATCGTAATGGTAACTGCATCTGTTTAATGATCGCCACCTTGGCGAGAGTCGAGGCGTTAAAGTAGGAATCAACCCATGAAAAACAAACACGGATTGGCCTCATGGATACACTCATGGATTATGATGCACATTCGAAACAATATATAAAACGATGAAGTATAGTTTTAATATACTTGGCGAAGATTGTAAAATAGTTTTAGTAGGCGATTTTAAGATAGATTTCGATTCCAAATATGGGTTTTACGAAACAAGAAAGAAAAATACAGCACAGTCATGAATAATGATACACTTTCCAACTTAATGGAATAAGGAAGGAAAATAGGGACGGCGCATAAATTTTGATACGATTTTAATATTTAGCACTATACTGCGTATTTAAAATCTGTAAGTGTTTCATATTTTCATCCTTTTTTTATTTTATTAGACAATTTTTTTTCTGGAATGACTATCAATAAGTCTCAAGGCCAAACTTTGTTTGTTTGTGGCTTAGATTTGAGCACGCCATGTTTTTCATACGGATATATTACATTATACGTGGCATGCTCTCGAGTGGGCAAACCATCCAGTTTCTTTGTGTTAGCTAAAGAGGGGGTAAAAGAAATATTGTGCACTCTATTGCGTTAAGGGATTTATGTTATTTTTTAGTAAAAATATTGTAATTAACAATTTATATAAATTTAAAGAATAAATTACAAGGAATAAAAAATATAAATGTTTGGTATTGTGCTTTTTTTTATATTCCAGGATCGTTCACAGTGCTCCATGCCTCTTCCAGTCATATACCACATCCTCACAAACTTACAATAAGTTAGTCATTTCTTTCTTCTAAAATAATCCTAGGAATAATTTATATGGCAAAACAACGTTTGCCGGGTCAGCTAGTATCTATCTATCTATCTATCTATCTATCTATATATATATAAATATACATTAAAATATTTTAATTGAATTTTTGGTTGTGATCTTCGTGGTACGATAAAGTGCTGTGAGTGTGTTTTGAAATAATAACATCTGTAACAATAATTGACAAAGATAAAATATGAATCTATCATGCATTTATCTGAAAACTAAATTTTAGGGTAGTAAAATTTTCTATTCAAAAATACTGACTGTTACAAAAATTTGGTTTTCAAAGGTTTTGATTGCGTTCCCGAAAGAGCTTTTCAAATTTTATCGGATAAAAATTTTTTAATTAAAAAAAAAAAGGCATTGGCAAGAATCAAATACTGAGCATCATACTTAATGATTTTAGGAACAAAATTCATACTCGAACTTTAGCACACTTACATTATTATCCATAATTAATTAATACATCATATAACCAAAATAACTTTCGCTACCAGCGTTTACGGAACACAAGTCTTTTAATCTGCAAAGCAGAAGAAAGTAGGTGTTTTACTGATTATAATAGTTATTAGAGAGAAACGGAAAAGCTTTGATTAAAGATTAAAATGGATTAACTTTAGGAGAAAATTATTGGAATAATCTTCATCTCACAAAATGATTGAATCTTAAGTTTTCTTGTTTACATATGTTACATGGGAAGAGATGTTGTAACTATGTATAATATTATAATGTAACGAACTATAGCAGGAAGTATTTTAAAAAGCGATATGTTCAGAGGATATGCAGATAAATTAATAGGACAAACGTTTATTACAAAACTATATTTTTTATTAATACTTTTATTAATGTTTACATTATAAAGTGTGCTCCTAAATTTCACACGAGCATTTAAATAGCCAAAAAAGTAAATTAGCTATTAAAAAAGGAAAATCAGTTAAATGCAGTGAATGTGAATGTGCCTCAACCTTTTTCATGTAAGAATTAACATTTTATCGCTCATCTTTCGTGTATTTCGCCAGGGAACCCTATGTTGAAATTTTTAGAATTGTAACCTATTTATAGAAAAATACATGGGATGCATATTCTACACTTTACGAAGTAGTGTAACAATAGATTAAAGCTGTTGTGAACTCATAGTATTTAAATATATGTAAAAAATACATGTGATGCATATTCTACAGCTTACGAAATATTGTAGCTATAGATTAAAGCTGTTGTGAGCTAATAGTACACATTTTCAGACGATTTCCAATAAATGGGTTGATATATAAAATGACATAGTCATTAATATATATATATATATATATTGTTTATACGTGCTGTTTTATGTACCATGGTAAAAACTGTGTAGAGAAGTGTACAGAATCATTTACATTTACATCTGTATGCAGTAATAGGTTGTTGTATGATCTTTTAATTATCATATGTAGTAATGTAATACATATATAATTTTTCATCTATTTATGTACAACAAGCAAACATTTAAGAATATTTTTGGCACCAACGTAATGATACATCTCAAGACTAACATCTTGATGCAAAGTCCCGTGGTGATATTAATACAGCAGACAAATATCTTGGACGAAGAAAGCTAGGCTGAACGTCCTCGTGTTCACAAAATCTTACACCAAAGGATTTTTTCTTATGAAGATTTTTGTAAAATAGTAGTCTAGACATCTAATTATAATGAATGACTTTAGATCCATAAAAAATGTTTTAGTGCAAAGAAACTGTCACTCGGTGAGGACGACCAAAACTGTTGGAACTGTATTGAGTTTGAATTAAATGAATGAAATGTTATAAACTAGAAGCCAAAGGCTGTAGGGAGAACTTCTGATATCGAATTACAGAGAATGCTGGGCCTTATCCAGGGCTGTCATGCCGAAGAAGAAGTAAAATCTATTTTATACAAAATGCAAAATTAGTACGTAATACTGACATTTATACACCATGCTTTGTATGAAAAGATATGTGCGTAGTATTTGTAGAGCTATTACTGGGTCAAACAAAATTAGTCTTGTAGATGACGCACTTTAGGTAAAATTTATAAAAGAAATTACTGATGTTGATCTATTTGTTTTATCTCTTTGTTCCAGGGATAATCATATCTGGACCTTTTTGTTTTCATCGTTCAAACGATCCTGTAAGAGTTTCTGAAATGACGTACGTATTTGTGGATTTTTTTAGTTTGAATAAAATAATTTTAACTCATGTGAATGTGTAAATTCTGCACACTGGCACACACAGCGCAACTTTATTTTTGTTTGACGTTACACAAAAGAATGTATGAATGTTGCTGAAATTTTTGAAGTTGGTCTTATGGATATTTTTTGTTTATATAGCTGAAAAGAACTTGTAGGACATCATATTCCTTCGAAAGTCTCTGGACTGACGAAGACTGTCATACCAGGCTTCGAACAGGTATGGCAGTCTTGGTTTATGAACGATAACAACTTTTTACTACTGAAACTAAGATTAAGAATAAGGCTTCTATTTGAAAAAAAATATATGAATATATTCTTTCTACTTGTCGTTTTTAAGTGTAATATGTTTTTTTTAAAAACACAATTATGAGGTTTCTCTTTAATTTGTGATGCGATATTTTTGTCGGGTCTGAAGCGGTTAGTTATTTGTAATGCATGCGATATTGCTAAGACAATTGGGGAGAGCTTTTCATAACTGAAGCGTATACAGTAGAATCCTGTTTTAGCTAAGTCCGTTAAAGCGAAAATCTCGCTATAGCGATGACTTTGGTAATCCCCGAATCAAGTAACAATATGAAGATACAATACCGGTATAACGAAATTTCGTTTAGAGCGAAATGATTGCTCTGGTCACTTCCACTTTGTTAAAACGGGATTCAGCTGTATTTAACTTTTATGGAAAATGTACGGTTCACTTACTGTTGGTGTGAAGTGACGATTATTATTCAAATTAAAATTACACAATTCGTGTAGTTGAAACTCCTTTTATTTGGTCCAAAGCAGTTTTTATGAAGTATAGATTTTATAACAAAAAGTAAGATAATACACAGATATTTGATAAGAAATAAAAATATCAATCTCACAAGTTTCCATCATAAAATAATTGTATCTCTCTATTCTAAAAAAAAGTAAGGGCCGCTGTCAAAAGCTAGTTCGCCTATCTTCTCCTAAACCTTGGGGATTTGAATTTCGACTAAGTTGTCCACAGATTCGAAAAATTCCGAGGAACCTGCTAAGCTGACTTAAATTTCGAAAATCGAATTATTTTAGAAGACAAAACTGAAAAATAAACAGAAAAAACTGAAAAATAAACAGAATGGTTGCCAGATTTGGCATAAAATCATTCATTCCTTTGCAACAAAGCGTTTCCAAGTATCTAGAATCGCGTGAAATTTACAAACATGAGTTAGAATTACGCCTATTTTACGCCAAAATAAAAACTATATGAAATAAGTAACTTAAAATGTGTTACACAAAGTTGACAATTTTCAAATAATAAGTTCGCTTAGACAACAGGAGTTTCGAATGAGCGATTATTCGTTTTTCCAAAACAGAATAACTAATATCTTGAAAATGAAAAATAATTAAAATGCAGATTTTTTTAAAGCCGGTTCGGTCCAGCTGGATTATTTGCTACCAGTAGAAATATTTGGCGGCGTTCACTATGCCATTATAGCAGTTATAGTACACTTTGGATATTTGCTAGCTCGACGAGATGGTATAATTCGTGGTGCTAAGTACGCCAATCTGCAAACGATTATGTAAATGAAAATATGGATAACGGTTTTCCGGTAACCTTAAATGAACAGTAATTATAGGTTGTGAGCATGTGTCAATCCCCAAATAATGAAAAGTCGCCATGGGTGGCAAGCTATCCTATCTGTTCCGTAACTTTTATTAACTTTACATGTACGCAAGTCGCCCAATAATGAAAAATCGCCATGGGTGGCAAATTCTCAAGGTGTCCAATAGGTTTTTCATTATTAAAAATACAGCTGAAACAGATATTCTGATTTTATTATGCTTTAGCTCCTAATTAATATAATTTTTGAATGGCAACATTGAAAATCATTGTGTTTCTGAAGAGTGCAAATCATTTTTCCAGCGATTATAAGCGGAGTCCACACTCCAAGTGTAGTATAGCTCAGGACCCGTGCAACACGGATTCCCATAACAAAATATCTTCCGTGTTATGAGGGGGAGGGGCTCTACTGTAGTGCGAAGTTTAAATTTTTATGTACCAATTAACATGCAAGAACCAAGCAATGTGTAGCTCAGTAACATTCTATCTGATCCAATCTTCGGGTTTTGTCTGCTGAAAGTATGTCTTTTTTACGAATAAGCCTTATTAGGGGCCGAATGCCTCATACGAAAAGCGAGCGTAGCGAGTCTGGGGGCCTTGGCCCCTAGTACTCTAAATAAAAACATGCTTATTTAACTGTAAAAGAAACAAATTGTTAATTAAGATTCCAGAAAGTTTTGAGAAATTTTGTAATTTTTTTTCGAACTAAAATATCCTAATAAAAGTTTTAAATCACCTCGATATATTTATCACTCTAAACAGAACAATGCATGCATTTAAAAGTCATACAACACTATTTTTTTTTCATCCTGAACTTTATGATATGTAGGGGAAGGTGGTCTTAAATCATCCTATCGGGCAAAACGATCCACGTTTTTTTTCCAGACAGGCAGTGATATCTACTAGGTAAAACATAAACCAGTCGTGTCAAGTCAAGAAGAAGCAGTGGCTATATTAAAGCGATCGGTGTATTACGTTACAGAGTAGAGTTCTTTAAAAAAACTGGGTTTTATCTCTTATAAGGTAAGCACTAACTTTCCTATTTATTTAGAAATACAGTCTTTAATGTACAGAAATATAGCTTGGCTTACTGGATATAGTATATTTTTAGATGTAAATCACACTTGTTTAGTTTGTTATGTGTCTCAACGTGTTCCAGTAATATGACGTAAAGTGAGCAGCCATACTGACGGGTAAAATGATCCATCGACTGAACAAACTCCAGAACCGGGTCCTAATCATCATGGCAGCCCTTTAGACGTTCTCAAAAAGCGTGATTCCTCATTACATTATTTAATTTATTTCTGTGCTTATTGTAGGCCATAATTTCTTAATTATGTTCCATTTTATTGTTTGCGGCACTTTTTTATTTTAAAATTTTCATAAAATAAACTATGTATACTATATGATTGTATAATTTACTTACTTTCGTTATATATAGTCATAATTTGCTTTTACATCTTTTATTTGGCCTATAAAAACAATTTACAATGATTTTCAAATGAAGGAAAATTTTGATCTTACGTGAGAGTATCCTTTGAACTCTTTTCCAAACTTGTATTTTTTTTTTTTTGTTACTCAATTTGGGTTTAAAATATTATTTAAAATGTTTGTGATGCAAAGTATAGTGTAAAATATTGTGTAAAGGTCCAAAGTTGTATTTAACATGTATGCTACTTTATGAAAGTTTTCTCCTTGTATCTAAAAATGGTTATACTTATGATTAATTAGTTTTTATTTTAAAAAGAAAAGAAGGTTGCTAAATTAAAGTCTTTTAACAGTAAAAAAGTTAAAAATCTACTTTCGATACATTATTCCATCTCAAGTAAAATACAATTTATACTGTATGTTATTGAGGCATATAAAATCTTACTATTAAATGTAACGTACTCAGGATATATTACTCTTTGACTTTCATCCGCAGATTACGCTCTAAGGAAATATTGAAACAACTAATATCCACTAACAAGGACTCTTCTAAGTTCGCCTTAGCTATCGGCAATGAAATTATACGTGCTAGTACAAATAATCTAATTGCGAAGAAAAATATTTTATAATCGTTGCATTAGTCCTGATTTATCCTTCAGGTTTATGTGCTACTTATGTCAAACTTTAATATTTTGTTCTCTAAAGCATGCTGCTGAACAGCAGCGATACGATTTATATCTCCCCTGTCAAAATATATCGACGAAGTTTACTGCTCTAAGCCGATTAATTTATACTTTAGAAGTAACAGAATGTTTACCTAAAGCAGTGAATCATACACCACCTCTGCTTACTGTGTGCTACTGTAATTAAACTAAACAAGAAAAATAAACTATGCTAAGCGCGTCGATTATGAAACATTTTCGAGTTTCCTTCATCGATATGAAATATGCATATTGCCTACATGCTTATTTTATGCTCATTTCTCTGATTTAAATAAAATTTTAATTTAGATCTTTTCTGAAAAAAAATGCTAAAACCTGTTTTGTGTGTGTGTGTGTGTGTGTTTGTTTTTATTAATATTATTATTATTGGGGGGAAGTACATAAAATTTAAAACTCAGCGCCAGATCTTAAATTCTTGCTATTCTTTTTGACGCAATTAAATTATTTGACAGCATATGTTATTATCAGCACTATCCTATCTAAAACAGTAATAAAGGTTTTCTCAAATTAGCATGGCCACGATAGAGAATTGCAGTGAGTCCAGTGGCGAACGGAGAATTGTTCTCAAAGGTGGAACCCCCTAATCCCCCTTAATTAGGGCTGTGAATTCGTAGTTAAATATTTTATATGCTAGAATCGGAGTTAATGCAAAATATTATTTTCAGTAGGATATTAATACATTGTCAAATTACTTATTTACTTATTCATTTAGTGAAATGTACAGAAAAAGTTCACTTTAAAATTAATGAAAGCCTCGGAGACGTTAATTAGGATTGAAATAACACTCACTCACACACACACACATACACACACAATAAAACCTCTGTAAGTTTGACGCCCCGTGGTTTCCTCAAAAAGTGCCCAACTTTCAGAGGTGTCCAGCTTATAGAGTTAGATTTCTATATCATGGATATATTATTGATTTTATTTTAGGTTGATTATCCAAACGAGGGATCTAGGCTTAAAGGGGGTTACCCTTCTAGAGGGGTCTTTCTAAAGCTCCTAATCCGTGAGAGGCATAGGAACGGACGTTACCAGCGTCCAAATGAAGATAGTTAACCGGAAGAGTGTGCTAAGACCACTTTAACTCAGCCAGTGTAAGGTGACATGCGCAAATTAGAGCAACAAGTAGGCCAAAAAGGCAACACAGAGACATGAAATGTTAATGAGCATATAATCAGTGAATTAAAAGATGTTTTCAATGATTTAAACTTCTTTGAGACGAAAACGAAGCATTAAAGGATGGGCTTCTTGAGATGGATTCTGGATACCACCCATATTCTTCAGATGTGGCACCTACAGAATTCTTGTTTCCCCTTCCCCCCTCCACATTAAAGTTCTGAAAGCCTTACTTTTTTTCCGACAGTATGTACAACGGCGAAAGATTCATTAATGAGTGGCAAAGGTGCTTCGAACAATTCTAAAAGAAGCACTGTAGCTGAGGATGAACACTTAGAAAGCCAGTAAAGTTTTTTTGTTTGTGACTCTTCTTTCACTTATTTTTTTGACACCATTCACCGAACTTTCCGGATGTACCTTGTATATATATACCACTCTGACCCTAAAATATCCGGATTAGTCTTACTAACTTTATCGAAAAAACTGCACAAATATCTTTAAGTCCCCTTCAAAATAGTCCCCTTCCCTTTCAGTACATCGCTGCATAAGAATTTTCCACTGCCCAAGGTGATGCTGCTGGTCATTAGGTGTCACCTTCTTCAGTAAGTCTGCCGTTGTTGCCATCACCTCTTCTATAGACTGAAAATGTGTTACATTCAATGCGTTTTTCAGGTCGAATAGAGCGTTCATCATCTTAAAAACCTCCCTACCTTCCAAAAATCGTCAGTGCCATCCAAAAATTTGGCTACGTGACTTTCAATTATCGCCAAACACCTCCTTTAACAATTTAAAAAACTCAGTTGGAGATTATTTTAATTTCATGAGGAATTTCAAATTGATGCGCTGCTCGATTTTTAAATTTATCATGATTGAGGCACTTCGACACAACTAAGTCTTACTCAAACATGGATGAAAACAAACAAACTAAACTAGATAGAGGGATGAAATAACGTAACACCTTCACCGGAAGCATCAAAGTCAACACCGTTCCATTTTCACACACTAACCCAAACGACTAGGCAAATGCAGTCCGGTTTTTTAGCTGTCACAGTGGTATATGTATATTAATTCTTGGAACAATAAACAAAAATGAATGTAAAGTACTTAATATGGAAGTTATTGCCCAGTCTGGGGTAGAACAGAAATGAAAATCTCTGTTAATATGTTTTTTTTTAAACAAAAGTCATATTAAAGAATACTATTATTATACTATAACTATATTATACTATAACTATTATTATATTATACTATACTAAAGAATACTATTGAATGGGATCCAAGCCCTCTAAGAACATCCCATGCATAGGTGATAATACATTCCGAGAACTTTCACACGTGATCTAATCATTGCTTCGAGCCGTAATTTTATTCGTTCCAGTTCAACTAAAAGAAAATATATAGGTTCAGTCCCGGTTTTTATTACGCTAAAAATAATAGTTTTCGGTTTTTCAGTTCAGTTCCGACTGAATAATTTTATTTTATGTATATTCTTATTTGTACTAAAAATATAGTTCTATCACCAACTGTATTAAATCTGCCTTCTACAAGTAGTTTCATGAAATAATGAAACAGAAAAGTAGTAGTGAACATCAAAACAGAAAATCGAGAAGCAATGTACCGCCCGTTTTGCTAAAGCAGAGCGACTGCAAACAAGACGATTCTACTTGGGAAAGGGGTGATATGTTGATATGGGTATTTTTGGAAGCCCTATTTTGGCTCGCCGTCTTTTTATGATGTTTTCCATTTTGTTTAATTTCAGTTCGGAATTTCAGAAATTATTATACTTATTGCTAGTTAAAGCGCAAACTGAGTTTTAAATATAAAAGAGCGTTGCTAAACTTCCGTTCGCTCCTATTTTGATGAAATCAAATCAGATCTGACGCATGCGTCAATGGGAGGATGGCTCTGAGAAACGAAAACAGACTGTTCAAGTAATGATGATAATTATATGGTTGACGCTAGATTGGAAAATATTGATAAGTTAGTTACAGTAACAAAAATATTGAAGATACACCGAACCGAAATAAACTGATATGTTTTCAGTTCCAGTTTGAGTCCCTGGCACTAATAGTGAAATTAGTGCTTTTTCAGAAAAAAAAAAATGTTTAATACGGTATATTTGTAAATTTTACCAATAAAGTAACAGGGAGAAAGTGCGCAAGAAACGAAATATTCTTTCCTACTAGATTATAATCACTTAAAAAGAGTGTTAAGCTGTTATTCAAATTTTCAAAGTAAGTTTCATAAAGCAATCATTCTATATTTTGAGCATTTTATATTTGAAAAGAAAATCTTTTTAAGATTGTCACTACTAGTTGAGCGTTTTTAAATTAAAAACATTGACTACTATGACGAATACACTCCAACATTTTTCTATAAATTATTATCAACAGATGATTGAAGTTTACGGTAGCACTGCTTCTGGTTAAACACATCTATATTCTATATCCTATTTCTTTATATATATATATATATATATGTATATATATATATATATATATATATATATATATATATATTTCATTCATTTATGTTTGTTGTTGTTGTTGGCCGAATTTTAGGCTAAAAAAGTGTTTAACATAATAAAAAAGTGTTTAACATATAAGATTTTTTTTCTCATATATAAAGTTACTACGTTCTTAAATGTTTATGAACGAATAATTATAGAAAGAAATTCTGTATCAATAAAATACAAAATTTTTAAAATGCATATATATATATACACACACACACACACTCATATGTGTGTGTGTGTGTTCCCATTTCAAATACTTTCAACATAATCTAGCTATTTCTATTTTACAGTATTTTTAAAATCCATTGTTTATTACTCTGGCGTAACGCATGACACTTTTAAAAATAGAAATTGAACTACCGCTAATATAATTGCATTTTTAGCCTCATAACATCGGTAAACGTTTATGTTTAAAAACTAAAAAAAAATGCAAAAGTAAAGATAAAAACAATTTTAACAAATCCTTACATTATTAAAGTTTCAGCAACCGTTTACAATCTAACTTTTCTTTACTTTCCGGTGAACAACGAAAAGTGCCAAATTTTGCGCTTTGACAACTTAACAAATTGTTTTACTGTCTTCAGGTTAACAACAAAAACTTAAATGTTCTCGATTTTTCACGGATTTGTTGGGGATTTTTTCAGAAAGGCCTTGTTTCTTCTTTCTTTGACATTTCGGTGAGGTTATTGAAGAATTTAGAATTTTCAATTTCCTGTGTGGCATTCATAAAGATTTTGTTATTTTTGAGTCATTTATTTAAGAAAACACAAATTTTTGCAAAGGCATACTTTCAGGGTAAATTTTGTAAATAGTTACGGATATTCGAGATAAAGTTTTGAATAATTTTTCAGGCTATTTATAAAGTTTTTACCGCTGTACAAATGGCAAAATATTTTTCTTTGGTAGTATTTTGTTTGAGTTAAGGGAAAACTTTGTTCGGCTATTCTTACCATTGCTGAAGAAAATTATTTAATTAATTTTTCTGAAGGCACATAAATTCAGTAACTGCGTAACAGCTTTTTGTAGAAAACATATTGAGGTAAAATGTAAAATAATGAGAGTTATTATTTAAAGTTCGTTGGTATAAATTAAGCAAATAACTTACAGTAGAAAACAAGAACAACACAAATGGAGAAACTTAATATCTCTTATGAACGTTTATCCTTGTAAGAAATTTTCATGATGCATTAAAAAGAAAACTATAAATAACATAATATTAATAAACAATAAATATGCAAACTACTGGAAATTTTTTTCTAAACTATTTGCATTTATATTTTAGTTATTTTATATTTAGTTCTAGGTTTAGTTATTTAGTTTTAGTTATAGTATGAAATCCATAAACGTAGGCCATCACAATAGGAACAGTTTTATCATCTGTATAATTAATTATTAAGCCTTTCTATCTAGATAAATGTGTAACTTTTGTCATAATCATTATAGATGATTCAGTTGCCAAAAATTAAATTTACAAATACTTTTTATTTGATTAAAGTTATAAATATTAGTCTTATTTAAATAAAATTATAAAATTTAATAGCTATCACAAAAACGTTAAAACGATTATTTGTAAAGGAATATTTTAATTATACATTAATTGATAATTAAAATAAGAGCATTTAAATAAAATTGTACATGATTATTTAAACGCTATCGACATTTACTTCAATTATAATGTTATAAGTTTAACGTATTTAAATTATTTTTTCCTAACTAAAAAAGTGTCTTTATAACAATCAATGCATATATTCTTCTGGGCACTTGGCATAAAGAGATTAAATGACAGACAAGTGCTCTTAAAAAATTAATATATTTAAGTAATTTAGCTGCTTCAAAAACAAATAAATGTAATTTGTATGATTCTTGAAATGATAAGTAGAAATATGTTACTCGTTAAAATTACTACCAGAATATTTTATGCATAATTTCTTTTCATAAACTTGCAATGCAGAAACAAATGAATACAATATGTAAAAAATCCAAGATCGAAATAACTTTGTACCAAAAAACTGTTTTTAGGTAAGCAAATAGCTTGATATTAAAAAATAATAACATTCTGTAAGCATCATTAAATATATTTTTTTTGCAGGGAGGGGGATAGTAATTTCAATATTTTATCCCATTTCTAATGCAAATTTTGAAAAACTAATCTGTGAGGTTTGAATCTGCAAGCATGCTCCGAATATAAGTATGCATTCCTAACTTTATCACATTTAGCAGTCTGCATCGTACCATATGAAATGGTTATTCAGTCTTATCTACAACGAACTAGGAAATCTTTGTTATAAATGCATAACATTTTTAATTAAATGCTATCTTTTGTCACCAGTTCTTTTTAATTTACTTGAAATATAAACAATGTTAAAACAAAAGTAAAATGCCATCTATGAGGGGCAAAGAACAACAATATTTGATATTACCTGCAATTTTTAATAAATTATGCACAGATAGATGCATCTAAAAGGTCTTGAAAGACAGCGAGTTCATTATACGGGCTCATATGCATATCGATTCATCTTTCCTTAAAATGTTATTGCAAAATTCTTGAAATCTGAGATTAAAATCTTAAGAAAAGATATCAGGCATAATGCGCAGGAGCGCAAGTCTTGCAAAACTAACAAACAGATATAGAAAATCTTTTAATTTCGCTTCACTCGAAGGTTGGCGTAACATTTGATTCGATATTTTTCAACTCCATCTTTTGAACTTTTCATACAGCATAAACATCAAACGTGTCTTAAAATAGAATATTAAGACTCGAGAAGCTTGTTGGAGATCTTGAACTGAACAAAATGAAGGCTTATGGGGGGTAAATAATGAGTACTGCGTATAATGAGCGAGGTATTATGATTTTGTAGAAATTTTAATCATTAATACTTTGTCATGCTAGAAGATGTGATGCATGCTCTTGTTCAAGCACCAAAGAATTGAAAAAAAATATTTTGCCGCCATTGACAACATATAAGCATATATTAAGCCTTATTTGTCATTTAGTCTCTTTCCCTGTCTTACAAATTTCAAGATCAGTTCAACGAAATATCTAATCTCACAAAATATAATATGTTTCTCGCTATGTAACAAATTTGCCAAGTTTTAAAACAGCGCAGTCTGTTTTTGCAGGCTTACTACCGAAGGTTTTCAATACGTTATGAACATGAACTGAAATTTACATGCACATTAATTATCATGTATTTTCTGCTCCCAACAGAAAGAACTCCTTTTCTAAAAGACGAATTTTTAACGTTTTTAAACATAGACAGGTTTTTAAAGCTTTTTTACGAAAACCCTAAAATAATTGTGTCTTTCATGAATATTTAAAAAATTAAACAAATTGTATAACAGGCTGCAAAGAATATTTCTTAAGAAACTAATGCATATATATATAGGGTAGTCGGGGGTTAAGCCACGGGGTAAAGATCCGAATGCGTTTTTTTAGAAATGGCTGATTTTTTTCACAAGTTCCCTTTGATGGCACTGATTTTGCAAACAAAGAATCAAGGATGTGCGTTTGTCAGTTTTCATACTATGAAGTAAATTACTTTTATGCATTTTTGATTTAGATTTTTAAAATTTTTTAAACTTATTTTTTTGCTCGCAATTTTACAGATGTATGTTTTAAGGGGTTTTTGTATGTGAAGCTGACCTAATAATGATCTCATTACTTTATGTTTCAAGTGATACGACTTTTGACCAAAACTGCAGGAAAGAAATTTTTATATCTTCATCAAATGGGGCAAGAAACAGCATGTACGATTGGATAAAGCTCAGAAAGCGGATCTTTGACCCTAATGCTTTGGGGTTAATAATAATGGTTTGTTGACTAATAATGGTTTTACGATTTGTTATGAAACGCTTTAAATCTTGGGAGTACGTGACTTTTTTTTAGATAGTGGGAGCATAGTGAAGTTTCTTTCCCTTTCAGTTACAGTTTTTCCAGTGACCAGGCATATCGTTAACTTTCTATGCATAGATATATATTCAAAGTTATTCTTCTAATTTAATAAGTTTTTGTTGATTTTAGAGGCATATCTCCAATATTTTTGATAGGCTGATCCCGAGAAAAAATATAATCATTGAGTAATGTCCTTATTACTTTTAATAAATTTCTTAATGTTGCACTTTACCTCTAAAATGTGCATGTATTTAACACTTCAGCTTATCACATCAAAGTGCTAGAAACATTGAAAAAAATATTATTAATTTTATAACCGTAACCATTCTTCATAGGAAAAACACCCAAAATTCTGGTGTTAAAAGATAAAATAAATAAAAGCTTTCTGTAAAAATCACGCATAAAATAAGTATCATTTTATGCGTGTTTTTTGCGCAAAAGTTTTATTTATTTTATCATTCTTCATAATTTTCACCACTAAAATGAAACAGCTTTAAAGAGTTTCGAAGGTTGGTCCCTGGATTGTATAGGTCTCTGGAGCAGTTCACGGTTGTTGTTTTTTTCTATAAGTTTGAAAACAATAAAATCATTGTATTTGATTTTCATGTGTCAGGTACAAATAAATATGGAAAAGCTTATTGTACAAAAATGATACACATGTCAGGATAAACGGATTTCTTTTGAATGGATGCAAAAAAATTTGTAAACATATTTATCTGCGGATTATATAGTAATTTAAAACATGTTTCAATGATGTAGCCTTTTTCATTAACCCATTCACAGGTTCTTTGAAAGATTTTTTGATTTCAATTTATTTATCTGCATATTTATATTCAAAGTATCAAAAAATCGGTCTATTTTCTAGAAAATTAAGTATGTGTTTAAATAATATAATGCAGAGAAAACCATCTGAAAGTAGTGTTCTCAGCATTTAAACTATTTTACAGAAGTACGCGAAGTTCATAAAAATTAAACGCCGCTATTCCTAGTAAATGAATGAATTTGAATTCAGTTAATCGGTATGAAAGTTCTACACGCATAAATGGCATTAATGTTGGAAGGGGTTTCATAATCTATGCTTTTAAAAGAATTTAACTTTCGTGTTACTGTTAGAGTAAGTTTTAATTGGAGGAGGTAAATAAATAATGGAAGTAATTAACTGAAAAATATAGTCATTTTTCTAGGTCGTTGTTATGAGAAAAAATAATGCGCATGAAAACTGTGTTTATTGAAACTTTGGAACAAAACAGAAGAAATGTCCCTGTACAAAAATAGCTAAATTTATTCCATAATGAATTGCATTAAGATTTCTTTAACATTTTTAAAACGAACATTCTGCTTGCACTGACAAATGCACTATGTGTAACCTTAAAACAGCTTTCAAACCTAAAACTTTATTTCTACTGCTATATGCATTAAATGCTACTTGAATATAGCTTTTAAAATGGAGAGTTGTTGCTGTTTGTTTTTGCTGCTAAGCGCCATGCTATCCAGCGATGTTTTGATTGGAGTATTTGTCGACCTCATTTTAGGAGTAGACACTGTGTCGTTTGGAAGTTTAGGAAAAGCAAGCAATTGTCCGGACGTTGAAGCAACTCAATTAACTCCTTTATACATATTTTATATTTTTAGTCTAATTGTTTGAAGTACAAACATCAAAAACATGTGCTGAACAGTTTCGTTCCCTGCTTAATATTAAATATTCAACTCGCATAAAGACAACGGAATATAATCTATTTATTTTATGAAGAAATAGACACAGTATACATGAAACTTTGTTAACACATGAAATTTATTCGTACTGAGGGAAAAATCTGCCTCACTATAAAACTTAATTTATTGTGTAGTAAAAAAAACAGCTGTAAAAGTTATTTTAATTTTGTTTTTCAATTGGTGGCCACTTTCCGTAGAGCAATTGGCTACTATAAAGGTCCAAAGTATCGGACATTTTATCATGGGAGCACGCAGTTGTGGACCAACATTACCCTTCATGAAGGGGCAGACGGATTAGCAAGCATGCCCAAGTCGAACCCGAGCCCATAATGGTAGACAGTAGTGCTCTGACCACCATACAATCTGGGGTGGCAGTTATTTTAATGTAATTTTGATTTTTTAAGGAAAGGGCAAACATAGATAGGAATTATTCACTTTCCGCATCATGTTTTTTGAATGTTCTTGTATTAATATTTTCATTAAAAATTAATTATTGTAATTTCAATTTAATATCAATCACATTCTTCAGTTTTTTTCATTCATACAGTGACAGTCAAAAAGTTTCGTCTTCGATCTTTCACACAAATTTATTTTTCGTGAAATAATAATAGGAAAATTTATATTAAAACTTATTTTGGCGATTTTTTTAAAGGATAGGATTTGCTGCTTCTATAACATACGTGAGAAAGGGACTAATGTTTTGAAATTGTGAAATTTTGAAATTAACTGTTTAGAGTTTGATGATTTTTTCAATAAACACTCATTCTCCGATTAACGGTGTTTAATGTTCTCTAAAACTTTAAGTCATTGCTTCTAAAGCATATTGTAATATTTTGAACCCCGGAAAAAGAAATATTCGATCCAAAGTAAGTTATTTTCAGCCGAGAAAATTTACAAATACTTACAATGTTGAAAATATTATGCAATAAATTTTTTGAAGTGGAATAACGTTTCACTTCAATGTTCCCATACAGTAATGTAAAATACCCGGGTATTTATTTTCAAGGGTAAATGCCTGGGTATATACCCAAAATGGGTATTTACCCAGGTATTTATTTTTGAATTAACACTATTGTTTAAAAAGAGCTTGTATTGGTGGGTAACGATATTCACACACACACACACACACACATATATATATATTAAGTAAAAAAAAAAAAAAAAGAAAAAAAAGAAAGAAAGAAAGAAAAGAAAAGAAATAGAAACCATTTACAACTTTTTATTTCATAAAACTTCAAAAAATATATTTATGAAAAGAAGCTATATGATACATGTTGAATAAAATACTTTATTAAATCTAGCCTATAAATATAACTGTTGGAATAAAATTGTAAATAGGAATAATAACAAGGAACAGTGTATTTGACAAACAAGGAGAGAAATTCAACTATACTAAATATATACAGACAGTAAAATCTGAATTACAACGAATCGCAGGAGACCGAAAATCAAATTTGTAACTCTGAAAAATTCGTTAAACGGAAATTTTATTCTACAAAAAAAATTGGTATTAATGATTTTTTAATAGAAATATTTTGCTCATCAATCTGAAATATTCATAAAAGTTTAAATTTACCGTAAAAAATATGTTTTTAAACCTATTACTCATAACTACTAGTTTTGTAACTGCTTGCATGTAATTTTTATTTTAGTGATCTTTAAATCAATCATAAAATTCATATAATCCCCTCTCCCCTTCAATAACAAACCATAATAAACTATCACAGTTTAAAAAATAATAAACATAAAATAAACTCTGGGATATAATAGTAAACTTAAAATAATCTATGAGGTATATTAATCAATGTAACACATTAAAAATATTGCCAAAGCTGTGACTTGCACAAAACTATTTAAGGACTACCATAAAACATCCTTCATTATTAAAGTTAGTGAAAAAAATGCGGTATGGCCGATAAAGCATTTTATGCCAAATAATCAAACGCTTAGTAAAAAAAAAAAAAAAAAAAAAATACAAAAATACAGAAATACTCATAATGAAGTCAAATTAAAATTAAAAACTTTGTATTAAAAAAAAGGAACAATAATAGAAATCTAATTGGTTTATAAATCATAAATGTTGTTAAGAACAGTTATTCCATTCTAAGTTGAAAATACCCAGTTTTTAGGTATTTACCCAGGCCTTGGGTATATATATACCCGGGTAAATACCCAAAAAATATTTACCTATCTAGTGGGTATTTACCCACCCCACATTACTGTTCCCATAGGCCTTAATTTATTAGAATTCTTTTAAGCATAACCATTTTTAATGGGTAACATATTAAAGTGCATAACAAAATCTTATGAAATTTGCCAGAATGCATATTTATGCAGTTAGACCACGTATGAGCAGAAAAACCTGCATTAATCGTAAGAATTTATACTGAGTTTCTTATAAAGTATTGAGAGCAAACATTTAACTTACATTAAAATCCAGTCTAACAATTTTGAAATCTTTTCATTGGATCCTATATAATAATTTATAAATTAGTGTGAAACAGAGTACTCAGGTGTGCTCAGGTAAGTTCCAGAAATCTTTTAATACCGATAAAACAATACATTACTATGTATTTACTCTCTGCATACTTATTAACAGACGACAAAAGATTTTTCAAGGAGTACAAATGCTTTAGGTTTACTAGTATGCTGGAAATAGTCAGTTTATAAAACATACCTTTGTAAGTACTGACTGAGTATTGAATTTCGTAACTTGTACAGTACAAGTAACAAAAACCTTAAAGTGACATTCAACTCTGTAATCATCACAACACCAAACATTCCGATTACTCTAAAATTTAAAATCATCGAACAGTATTTGGAAAGGAATTTCAGTTTATTTTGCGAACAAATTTAAATTTGGGAATTTTACTAGTTCTAACCGAAAGATTGTTAGCTCCATTTAACAAATCCTTCATTGTCACAAAGTGTGTATGCTTGTATTCACAATTTCAGAATATGTGTCTAGACGCTGATGTTGCAATTTGTGTTTCGAAAAACATTATTCTAAAAGCATGCATATAGCGAAGGTATTAGAGATTTGTTTGTATTCGTTAATGGTATTATGCACTTTAACGTCTACGGATTGATATACCGTGGAAAAGAGAGGGGTAAAAATGCATGTCTGGGCGTGTTCTGCTGGCTATTTTACTAAATATTTTAAGCCAAACCAGAGTATAGTGTATATAAATTGCTCTATTATGTGTGTTCTTCCATGGAACAATTCTTAAAAAGCTAACTTCGTTGAAAAATATACAGATTTTTTAATAAATTCATGCAGGGGTTTAATTCAGTGTTTCGCAACCTTTCACACCTCTGGATTGGAAAAATTCGAAAACTATTCGCAGACCAAAGTCAGTAAATATATATATACTAGCTGCGTACCCGTTCTCCGCACGGTAGGGAACGAAACTTTTTCTGACATATATAGTTCGAATTGATTCCAGTGTTTTGGGGTCTAAAAATAAGCAAAATGATTTGACTCTTGGCGTAAAGTGACTCATTAGTTATTTGTAAAGTTAGTATAAGTACTGACCTGAGACCATTGTTAATATTATGACGCAAAAAACTATGTCGGTGTCATTCGCAATTAGAAAAGAAAAGCATGACGGTTCGCAGTGAAAATTCCTAATTTTCAAAATGTCTCATTTCTGCATCATACTCTTTTTTAGATTTAAGTTATGCCATTAATATACCTTAGATACTACATGATGTGGAGAACCGTTTTATTTTATAATTAAATAGTTATGTACCCGCTCTTCGCAAGGCAAGAGAAGAACCTTTTCCTAAAACATGTGACCATAACTCTTGTGAGAAAATAGAATCTCCAAGAAAAAAGAAAGTTCTGTTACAGTCTTTTTTGTTGAAACTACCGCGGGATATATTAACGCGACATAGACTTACTTACTATTTTGTTAGCTGTGATGTAAAATGGTTGTTGAAGAATGAATAGAAGGCTTAGTTTCACGAAATATTTATTAATGCGGTATATTGTGCTTTGATCAATATTGAATTAGCATATCTACTTACTATTACTTATACTATCTTTTACTGATACCAATACAATATATTTTCGTTTTGCAACCGTTAATGCTTAATTGAAAGAAACGGTTTAGATATTTGCCATGGGTCTTTGGTGATTCTTTGCAATTTACGCATCAGCATAAACGATAATCATTTCAGTTTATGGTTGCCACTAAATCAGCTCTCCATAAATTTTTATGCATAATTCTTGTCAGATTGGTGTATTTAGCACGAGGGCCCTATTATCGCATGGGCAAATCGGGACTTTACACAAGGGCCTCCGGCTCGAAATGGCCCCCAATTTCAAATGTTGTTCTTTTTTTACAAAAAAATTTATAAAAAATAAAACAAATTTCATACATGGGGGGGCCCAAAATTCATCATTGCCCGGGACCCCCTGTTGGTCATATTCGAAAACGTGACCCGTTTAAAATCTCAATCGAAAATAATGCTGGATAATTAATTCACTGGTGAAAAAACAGCATTCAATTATTTATCTGGAAGCGTGAAGTAATATATGGAATTATTTCATGCGTGGCGTATGTTTTGCTTGTGAGTCCGTTATTCTGATTGTGTTTCGAAAGAGGTTTTAAACTTATGACATCAAAATCACGCACTTTTCACATGCGATAACTCAGTTATTTTAAAGTAATTTTATTTGTTTTTTTTCAACTGGCAATTTTAATCATTGTTACTGTCTCCAAGACAACCAAACCGCAAGATAACATACGGAAAATTTTAAGCTGCTGCTACTGAAATGAAAATAATTCTTTAGTTAAAAATTCGTAAAAAATCTCCTAATTTATATTTTCCTCTGGTTTTTCTTTTAAAAGAGGGCGAAATGTATGCTCCGTCATTTGACAAAATATAGAAAAGTTATGACGGATAGAATTCAAGATGCAGCAATTTAAAAAATATTTTACGGAAGTCAGCGTCAAATTTAATTTTATTTGAAAAATTCCCAAAAATCTGAAAATTATGTTACTCAGTCCGAACAAACAATTTTTAAAAGAAAATTTTCTCCTCTATCCGATGATGTAAATTTCGTTTTCTTGCGAGTGTAATTACCGGCGTTATAACGTATTAAGCGAGAAAAATCGCTAAAAATAGGACAAAACATAAAATAAAACATTTTCTAAATCGAATTTCGAAAAAATTGCTCCGAGGCGTGTTAGGATCTGTCCTAGTGAAGCCGTATGCAAAATTTGGTAGGTCTGCGACCAACCGTCTCAGCGCAATGCGATCCAGAGACGCGCGCAAAAAGATCGGTGGTCACAAACTTGCCTACAAACCTACATAGCTACATACAATGTTTACTCTCGGATTTTATTATATAAGATATACAAGGTACTGGCTTAGTCAGAACTTTTTCATGGGGGTGTCACGACACTGCAACTCACGTAAATGCGTACGTGTGTGTGATAAGGGATTGAAGAATGTACATTTTGTAAGGCAAAAAAATTCTCATGGGGGGGGTTGTGACCCCACTATCCCCCCCCTCGGCTACGCCACTGATACAGGGTATTCGCTACCCGGCTGACAAGCTTTCAGGGGGTGTAGGGGGTACCGAGACGGTTCAGAACCACATAGCAATGCGGGATCGAAAAGATCGCTACATGTACCTGTTAATAATCACTTTAGAAGAATTGTTCAAGTGATATAAACTTTCCGACTGTTTTTTTTTTTTTTTTTAAACAAACTAATCCCTCTTTCACCGATTGCACTGGATAAAAATTGTTATTTCAGAATTGTTTCTTTCATTACATGGATGAAATTGTCTGAGGGAAGCCCGTTGTTTCTGAAACTGGGTTAAGAAATGAGACGCACCCTTCAACACTTCTTCCAGAGTGATTATGAACAGGTACACGAAGAAGAAGTTTCCGACCTCGCACTGCTACGTTATTCTGAACCTTTTGTGTACAGCCTACACCCAATGCAAGTTTGTCAGTCTGGTCGCAAATCACCTGTATATATATCAGGTTGTAACGAAAGTTTTCCGCCATATCTGCCTGAAAAACAAAGTATCTAACTCCTTAGATAACTGTTTTTGAACTTTCAGTACCAAACCTGCACCGTGTCAAATGATACAACATTAGTACTTAAAGCTGCACTCATGATTCGTTGATGTTCTGTAGCTGACTTTTTCCAACTATTACTGGAAGTAAATGAGGGTTCTAATCCTCTAGAGTGATAGTTCCATTTGAGACACCTTGTACTTAATGATAACTATATTTTTTACAGATTTCACAACACAGTGTTATAAAGCAAGTCTCTTTCTTTACAATGCTAAAAATCATTTGACAAAATAGGAGCCAATACGCCAACGCGAACTGTGTGCTGACGATGTTTGCGGTAGCGGGAAACTTTCGCTACAACCTAATATGTTGTAATTTATACACATCAACCAAAATTTGTCTTATATATCGCAATATATATATACACAGTGGCGTAGCCAGAAATTTTTCATGGGGGGGGGGGTTACGACTACTGCAACTCATATATACTTGTATGTTTGTGTAATACGTGTGTGTTGATAGGGGAGTGAAGAACGTGCATTCTGTGTGTCAAAAAATTTGACCCCCCCTATCCCCTCCTTGGCTATCCGCCCCTGCATATATACTATTACATGAAGCCAATTTATATTATATATATACGAACACCAACTAAAATTTATATTACATATAAATAAAAATTTTAGTCTGCGAGAAACATATCTTTTTGATTATTTTTTAATAAATTTGATATACGTGAGCTGGCAGAGAAATCCATTGGTGAACAGAAAAACAGTGGTTGGGAAGCAATGGTTTAAGTAGAATGAGTTACTTAAATGTCAAGTGCAACTCCAGTTGTTTTGTATTCAAACACCTCACTTTATAAAAGTTAACTTTCAGTCCTCACTCCTTTCTGTTTTTATTATATAACTGTAAACTCAGTTAAAGTACAAGGTTACAGTTATTAAGCTATATGAAATAATTATTATTTTGATAAGAACCAGGGAATTAAAAAATTTAATTCATGAATTTAAAAGTAACTACAGACATTCGAATTGATACATGTTCGATAATATGCTTGTCATCAGTATGGCAATGATGTGGCTTAGAGGGTGAGTCAATCAAAATCATCTTTGAATCAATTTTTGGCTTCTGCAATACTTGGAGTAGTCGACTTAAGCTTGTAATAGGTCGCAAATTTCTTTTTAGCCACAGAAGGGCTTTTATTGTGCGGATAGTAGACTTTGACGTTCGGTATACGTTCAGAAAAACTGCATTTCGACAATTTTACTTGAATAAGGAACAACAATTTATCTGCGCACGCTCAGAAAAGATTTTAGCATGTCCTGAATTCAACCGCCAAGTTTTACCTGAATTTCGGGAACAGTTAAAAAGTTACCAAGTTTTTTTTTTCCCATAAAATAAATGATTGTAAGTAGCTGGTCACATTGTGCCTCCATATTTTGCTAAGCAATAAGGTTTGTTAAAATAAAATAAATAAAAACTTTCTATAAAAAACACACATAAAATGATACTTATAGAAAGAAAGGATCGTTTCGACTGAAAATTCGTTCAGTCTTCCTTCGTTCTTCATTCGTTCAGTCTGAGGAAGATTTAACGTTTTTTCATGGTCGCAACTTGCTGTAAGTATCATTTTATGTGTGTTTTTTATACAAAGTTTTTATTTATTTCATCCTTTAACACCAGTTTTTGAGTGTTTTTTTTCCGTAGTACTGTTATTTCAATAATTTAAGTTTGTTAGCAAGTTTGTTATTTCAATAATTTAAAAATTCTTCAAACTATACGTGATTATTTGTTATAGACTAATGTATCATTTTGAAAAGATTTTTTGTTGTTGTTGTAATGAGAAGAGCTATTACTATTTCAGTATAAATTTAATAGTTGATTCACTTAAGTTGTTTGAAAATAGAGAGCTACTTTAGGGTGGCCCAAAAGATGGCCTGTTTCATACATCTTTTTTAAAGCTTCATTCATCGGATTGAATACCTGAAGCGATATAATGCATTTTTTCTTAACCAGATGATGCTGTTACTTAGACTATATTTTACAATTTTAAATTTTCTAGAAATCGTGCAAATAGGTACCAAGTTTTATACGCTTTAATCATATTTTAATGCGGATAGTTAAATTTAAGCATCTTTGCCTGAAAAAGTCAACCCATTCTTAAAACAATGATGACTAAGAATTAGAAAGACCTACTTTAAATACTGTATGGAATGATATCTGACTATTAATTAGAAAGTTCAAACAAATTCCACATATATCATGTAAAATAAAACGAGCAAATGATCATTCCTATGAAGTGAAATGTTCAGCTAAAGTATCCAGTCTCCAAGGCTTGTCTATATTCAATCTGTGAGAAAGTAAAAAGTGACTTCTTTAAACTAAATAATTTCAGAAGGAGTAAATTTTCTAAGTGCAACTACTTAGCATCTTACTCTATGGAAGCATTAACAAATTGAACGAAATTTCATTTCATTTGCTTCCTCTATTTTAACATGATGCCCAAACAAAAATTTAAACAAATTTTGAAAAGTTTTAAAGATGTAATAAAAAAATTACACCTATTGTTCAAATGACTACTTATCATGCTATCAACTATTCTGATGCTCTGTTCAATCATTTATACATAAGAAAAAGCAAAAATTTCAAAAAAAAAAATTCAAAATCTAAAAATTTAATAAAAATTTCGAAAAATCCAAAAATTAAATCGCATTCTTAAAGAATTCAACGTTTATTTTATGTTATTTTACTTTAGTTTAGTTTTTGACCACCTAACATGTTACCAAATTTCATTTTATTTCCCGGCGCCGTTTTCGTGTGGTATGCGAAGAAAAATGTACTCTATTTTCATTCCATAAAATCTTAAAAAAAAAATTAACAAATTCGAAGGTTGAACTTTCTTACGCAAAGGGTTAAAAAAATGTGGAACGTTCCGAACGACAGGTAGACAAATTTTAAAAGATTATTAGATTATTTTGGATTTCGGTGTGCTTGAAATGAATAGAAATTGCAAAATTTTTAAATTATATCTAATGGACAGGCGAGGTTCTTGTATGTATTTATACTGATGCTGTCTCAGTTAAAATAAATTTAATATACTACCAACAAATGAAACATTTTTTTTTTCATCAAGTTAAATACTATTAATTTCTTTTTTACTTTAGAATTAAACGTGGTAGATTTGAGATTAGATTTTTTGATTCGCCAACAAAGGTTTTGAGAACATAAAAGCATCTTTTGCGAGAGCCAAACACGCCATCTAAAATCATTTTCCTGTTTGGTGTGAATTTTCATCAGAGAAGGTTTAACACTAACAATAGCCTAACATTAAAATTAGACTATGAGTTCTGCAAATTTGAGAGATATTTCGGCCACGGTAAGAACAGACCACGAAAGTTGCGCGTAAGTTCATTTAAAGAATATACCTATTCATTCGCACGCATATATGAAAAGATTAATTATCCGTACACCTATGTATTTTTGCATGAATAATATATAATACCCTACGCAATTCCAGACACCTATGCTAAAGAATTAAAGAATAGGGAATGCGGAAGAATAAAGTTCCTTTATCAGCATTTCCTATATTCTTTTAATTGCATCTGGCACCATCTACAATCCAGGCAATCTCATTGTCTCCATTCACCTGCTCCTCCGCAAGGGCTGCATTAAAATTTAAAATATGCATTTTGGCGAGGAGAACAATCGGCGCGCCATTTGCATCCAACTCTATATTAACATCCAAACATCAAAAACATCTCTTTTGATGCGGCCGCTCATTGGAAATGGTCTTTGGGTGGCATAGCCGGGCAATGCCAAGCGGCACCTCTAAATATCGATCTAATGCCGCTGAATGATGCATTTGAACTTGGCTGGTTAACGGCCGGAGTGATGGCTACAGTGAATTAAGTCCGCAGGGGCATAGCCGTGAAGCAAAACACAGCATTAAGTCAATATATATACTGCTCGCAAGGAACGCACAACTATCTTGCAGTAGATAATTTCTACGGTTATCATTGACTTGGCCTTCTCCCCAGCGAGCCAACAGATGGCGCTGGTTATCTAGGTAAACACCGTAGAAGAGTCGGCAGGAAAGAAAAAAAAAAAAAATTCGCTCAGCGCGCGTTTGGAAACTGGGATAACATTTTTAAGTCATAAAATCGCTCGCTGTTTCAAGGTATGCTACCGTAATAACTTGCAATAAAGGTTTGAATAGAGATTGAACACTGTTTGTTGTTTAAGGCGCAGTAGATGTGATTAGTTGATAATAATATCAACCCCAACATCAAATAAAAGTTTTATTTAAGTACACTAATTGCATCCTTATTCAGTGTTATTTTATTTTATGCAAAGATCATATCTAAAGCTGATTCTGTATTTACGAATTAAAATGGCAGTCGACGAGAAATATTTTTCATAATGTCATAAAATAAACATTCGTTCACAGTACTGTATTTGATCATATGTGTTTAAAATAATTTAGAAAATAAGAATACGGGATTGTTAGTTAACCCTGCAGACAACTAGTATAGATTTATAGCTATTTGTAACAGTGTAATTATAAAAATTTATAAAGGTAAAAAGCAAAAAAGAAATTATCAGACCTTTTCATATCAAATGAAAAATGAAATAAAAAAAAAACAGTTCTTAATTTTAATTATCATTATTCCTCCAGTGTAATCTTACTCTAGAACATAATACCATCTTTTTAAATAAAAAAATCGTATAAAAATATTTAACCCTTTAACAACTAGATTTGGCTCAGTCGAATAAAATTAATACATTTTTTTTTTTCGTGACGTCTGAACTTAGAAAAATAAAAAATAAAAAAATAGATTTTTCACGCCAAATAGTACGACAAAAGCAATTAAAAACATTCGAATATTTGTATAATGAAAGTACTTATATATGTAATTTCAAAAGGCGGTTAAAATAATGAACAAATTAATGGTACAGCATAGCAAATAAAGCAAGGCAGCTTTACTCGAAAATATTTAAGGAACACAAAACACGTGAACAAATAGCATTTTCTGTACAAATACCAGGATAATCATAATTTTTCAATTAGAGGGTAGTCTACCTTTCATTTTTTTTTAATCGGTTCAAATACTCTAAATATACGAACTTTGAACGCTATTTAATTTTACCAGGATCATCTTCGGAAAAAAAACAGCACAAATAAGCTAATTTTTTCACCTTAGTGTTGGATTCCTGTATTGGTATTTAAATGATCAGCGATGTATAAGGAAATTTCCGATTTTGCAATTTCAATTATGTTAAGCCTGTGTTCAAGGGAGTCAAACCACATGACTTTATCATAGATCTACGTCTAGAAGGTAGATATTTTTCATGGCTTCATGAAGTAAATATTTTAATGAAAAATATTTTCCATATGCGATAGTTCACACATAATTAAATTTATAAAATTGCGATGGTAATTCCAATATTTTTATTAATATTTGATGACGCTAATAATTTCTGTTTTTAAATACTTACGCCATGTCACTTAAACGAAATAGGAATAACAAATACAATAATAGGAATAATCAAAAACATACATAAAAATATTTCTGCACCTGAATTGTAGTTCCTATTTCAGTACATTTTTACGCATATAATCTTAAGATTCATACTTTTTTCCCTTCTAAGAAATGTGATAAAGAAACCATTTTACATTACTAGAAACAGCAGACAAATTCACAGTTTACTCTAATAACGTAATATTTCTCATAATTATCTAACCTGTAAGTTTTTTTTTCAATCGCCTCTAATTAGCACCAGTCAAAGCACCAGTTCTCAAAGGCTGGGTATAATTTACAACAAAACACTAAAAAGTAAACTGTTTTTCCAATAAAATATAGTTAGGTGTATTTTAATAGTCAAAGTAAATAATTAATTTTATTGTGCAATTATGATTCAGAAATATATATTTTTAGCTAGCTATCACATTTTTATAACAAAATTACATTATTATACAGATTTTCAGAAACTTAAGCAAATAATATTACTCAATTTTAAAAACTATAAAATCACATTAATGGTGATTATTACACAAGTAAGTTAATCATCATGCGCATTGAATACTAAAACAGAAAGATATTTTCTTGTTTGAAGCTTGTAACAGAGATTATCAAAATTTTTAGAGATATAATACGACTGATGATATAAAGTTTTCACAATTACTAAATGAGGGGGTGGACTGGGGGACTCTAATTATATACCTATATGCATGTAACAAATATTTAGAATGAAAAATCCATGATATATTTTAAAACTTAGTATAAAATAGGGCAATTGGCGCATGGAAGAGCCGTTTCCACTACAATATTTTTTTACAATAAAAAGGTTTTGTTTATCCAAATAATAATAATAATAATAATAATAATAATAATAATGCATAGTTCTAAATTTTATTCATAGACGAAGATGCAAATTAAAAACTGTGGAAAAAGTCATCAAAAACTCAAATGAACTTGTCCCTCACATATACACATGTCAAGTCTGGGAATTGATGTAGCCATAGCAGGGAACTATCACTTGGCTTGTTTGTTTGTGGATTAAGACTGATTGACTGCACTAGGGTCCTACGCCTATAGGGGAGAATGCTCTCCGTGGGGGACTTTCTAAGGGATCCTAACCCGTCTTTACGCAAAGTTTCGAAAAAATCCACGGAAAACACCGAACGGCTAGATCGAGAGGCACGACCGAGGTTTGAACCTGGCATCTTCTGCCTTCCAGTTTTGAGAGCAGAACCTCTCAGTCACTGGTGGACGAGTTGCCACTCAGTCACTGGTGGTCTTTTTCACAATCTATGTTAAAGAACACGTACATTTAATTGAATTACCGTTTGGATATGTTTTGAGTTTCAAAATGCATACACACACACACACACACGCATTATATATATATATATATATATATATATATATATATATATATATATTGTTAAACAACAAATACAAATGGAAAATCAACAAATATTAAATATATTTTAATTACATTTCTATTTCTAACAATACCATTTAGTTACCATAGTAAGTAAAACCAAATTTTGTGAATTAGTAAGTCAGCCACAACATCTTCCTTTATACAGACAGATTATGGCGATTTTCACGAAATAAATGGGTTTTTTTAATTGGATTACCTTAAGTTTTTGATGATTTTACTTTTAAAGTACAAGACTATCCATGAGTAAAATTTGAAATTTTGTTTTTCTTTCCTTAAACAGAAACTTCCATTCTAAACTTTTACAGGCCACATTTCCCAATTGGGAACATCAAATTAAAAATTTACTGAAAAATTAAATTTTATCAATAATGACTTGAAAAAATTAGCAGATATAGTTAAGAGATGACTTGATTTTTTGAAATAGAATTTGCATTTCTAGCATGAGTGGGGAACTGTACAAAAAATAATAAAAATAACCGTTTTCATAAATTTTTACGGAGCTATCTTGATACACCCTCCCACCCTCTTCAAACTTAATCCATATCTTTACTTAAATTTAAAAATAAATCTTTTATTTAATCTTAATATTTCAAATATTTAAACTATCCTTTCCAAATATTTAAAGTATAGTCAAAGTATAGCCTCTAAAAGTATAGTCAGAAATGACCAATGTTCCCAATTAAGAACACAGTGAAAATTGACGTTCTTTTTTTCCACTTACGCCATAGAAGGCAAAATGTGCAAAAAACTAATTTAAAGCATTACTGGACCTGAATTCGGTCTGTAAAAGATTGAGGAACATTTCGTGTAAACCACATACTAGTATGCGAATTTCTTTTTTCTGTATTAAATTTTAAAATGTTTAAAGGAAATCTGGTCTGTATAACTGCGCGAACTTTCTGAAAAAGCTTTTTTTTCCTTTCTTAGATGTGTTCGAGCACAACTGTCGTGGATAACTGTAGTCTATATTCTTCTGCTCTTGACCACTCCGCATTCATAAAGTTAAATAGCGTAAAATTACGATGCTTAAACGCAAAAATATTGATTTGATTTAAAATAGCCAAAATATGAGCTTGTGATATATTTCTTGCTTTAACTAGTATACCAGTCATAAACAAGTAATTACTCGTACAGATTTTTATAGTTTAAAAAGCAATAAAGGAAGGTAAAAAAAAAAGAGGGTTTTCTTATAACAGTACATATTAATATTACGCATGAAAATTATCATTTTTTATTTTTATTTTGCTGATTTTTATAGTTTCTATAAATCTTGAACGAGTAATACAAATTATTATTTTTATGCAAAACTGTGATCTAATTGAAATTATTTAGTTTTATCTAAACCTGTATATATTGTACATGAAAAAATACCGTATAGTACTTTTTGCTATAAAAGTATTAATATTTTGTTAGGTATTTTTTTCTTTTTTTTAGTGCATACATATCTCTTTTATAACACATCTAAAATGAATAAAACAGTAAAAATATTAAGCTACTTGCTTAATTCTGAGTGTGTTCAAATAACAGAAAAAAATTTAAAGTATACAGCATTAAGAAAATAAAATTTTGAATTTTTTTTTAGACTTTCTTTGATGTACTCCAAGAAAATATTTTATGAAAAATTCGAAGATAGTTACTGCACATGAAAGATTTTTTCCTTCAAGTGATTTATAATTCAAAACAAACGCCTCACTTTATTTTTTTCAAACATCGAAAGCTATAAATTTTCATTGCATCAACTATGTTTTATTTATTCATTTGAAAAGGCATATTTTGAGTAAAAGTAAGAATTCTTTTTTAAGTTTGAAAGTTTTTGTTTGTTTAAACATAATTTTTACACTTTTTCTTTGATCAGAAGAATAAAAACATCTTTTTTGTCCAAAACAAACACTTTCTACAGGAAAATATTAACTAGATTTGAAAGTAAACATTTTTCTGTTCATGTTATATTACATAAAAATGTACTTCCTAATAAAACTTTTTTAATACTAAGAAATAAAGTATAAAATAAGACTTTAATTGCATCACAGTATAAATAAAATACGAACTGCAGAATCTTTTGTACATCATATTGTATTGCATGGTTATGCGTAGCTTAAAAAACAATATGATAATTTTAGAAAGAAATGATTTGATGGCCTAGAAATAATTAGCGCGAATACTTTTTATGCATACATACATTTTTATACATACATACATAATGATAGTCGCCTATATATATATATATATATATATATATATAATATATATATATATATATATCTGTTGCTGTTGGCATCGATTTTTAGTATTGGCTACATCACTGAACTTCGTGATGAACCTCCATCTGAACCTCCATCTTTGGTTCGCTTCCACGTTGGTTTTTTCTTTATAGCTATGGTCGTACCCCCAGGTTACCTAAAACGACTCCTTTTGTCGGGTAGCAAACAGAAACCCAGCTAGTTTTGCTTTTCTTTTTAACTGAAATGTGAGTATAGTGGCACTTGATAATGGAGTACTGCATTTCAATTTTCCATTCTATCTCGCCATCATTGTTTGGCTTCATGAAGTTAGGCTTAAGCTCACACGTTATCACCTGGCTTGTTTTCCCACTTCTCTTTAGCTTTGATAACTCTGTTTTTTTTTTGTTTTTTTTTACAATATTTATGGTCACTGTATTTCTAATATTTATTCTTGGTTTTTGGTTCCAGTTTTTTAATTGTTATTATGTGCTATCACTTGATCGATGGATCACTTGGGATTCCGTACTTCGTAAATTTAGCTATATTATATATATATATATATATATATATATATATATATATATATATTATATATATATATATATATATATATATATATATATATATATATATATATATATATATATATATATATATATATATATATATATATATATATATATGCATATATAATATAATATAATATAGAATAGATTAAATATAAATTTCGAAGAAAAAAATGAAAAAAAAAACTATAAATGATTTAAAGAAAGTTTGATTGAAAAAGTATTTTTACTATCTCTCTCCGAGCTGCAGTTGGGAAATGTTGTACAGTTGCTTTTCTGTACAATGATTTTAATTTCTGTAAATAGGTAGAATTTTATTAGAACTATCAATCATTATATACTACTCTTTATTGAGAATTATTCTCTAATATATATATATATATATATATATATATGTATATATATATTAGAGAATAATTCTTTATTCTCTAATATATATATATATATATATATGTATATATATATATATATATTATCTAATCTTTATTATATATATCTAATCTTTAATTATTCTAAAATTCTGGTCCATCTTTTATAAACTTAAGTTATGCATATAACGTATGAAACTAAATATCTCTTCAAAATTTAAATTTTCTATTAGTTTCGTTCAAATTTTTCTAGGCGCGTGAGAGCTTTCGTTTACAAACAATGGTGTTTTAATTTACAAACCTGGGTGTTTTAATAACAATGAGCACATCTTTTTTAATCATGTGATTAGCTTATAAATTATGTGATTATTTAACTTAATAATAAAAGTACAAACATCGTCGGGAGAGCGAATTTTTCGTGACCTCTGCTGCCACATAAATGTGAGCAGTTAAAATAAAAATATGTTCTAAACCAGGAGTATTGTTTTAATTTGTCGATAGTCACAGCCATGAAGATTATATATATATATATATATAACTCGGCTGTTCGAGCCTCGTCAGGGGGCTCCCCCCTGAAACCCCCTAATTTTTTAGTTTTATTATTGCCATATTAAAACGATATTAATGGACTATGTCATTTTATTTCTCACCTTTCGCGTATTTCGCCTGGTAACCCTATTATAACCCATTTATGGGAAAATACATGGGATGCCTATTCTACAGCTTACGAAATAGTGTAACAATAGATTAAAGCTGCTGTGAACTAATAGTATTTAAATATATGTAAAAAATATATGTGATGCCTATTCTACAGCTTACGAAGTATTGTAACAATAGATTAAAACTATTGTGAACTAATAGTATTTAAATATATGTAAAATTATGTCGCATTTTTATGCCGCGTTTTTGGGACACATTTTTGGGACAATTTTCAATAAAGGGAGTGAGAGATAAACTGACATATTCATTAATAGGGTGAATATGGAGCATAGTGTACGTATGAAAACGACTTTAGGAAACAAAAGTTTAATCCGAAAATCAATCAATCAAACAAACAAAAAATCTTTTTAATTTATCTGCACAGTTCGAGAAAAGAAAGATACCAAAAAAAGTACCTAAAATACGTGCAATATAAACCAGTTATTGTAATCAATCGTAGCATTAGAGATAAAAACAGTAATGCAAAATGAATAATATTAAAATTTATGACATTAGTGCAAGTATTGTGTAAACTTGCAAGTATTGTGTATTGTGAAACTTGCAAGTATTGTGTAAATGAGCTTGGTTTATGTATCTTAAAAGTTATCAATTTTCGCCGCTGATATACATACTTTGTGAAATTCTATATTCAATCACTTTAAAGTATAAATTCAGATACTATTTTTCTAAAATAAATATTTAAATATCTAACCATCCATTTAATTTTTATTATATTTTGGATACCCAATCATTACTTTGTTTATATTTGTTGTATTTTTAAATTTCACTCGTTTTATTGAAAATGCAAAGTAAGGAAACTATAAAAACAATTTTGTAAAGGTTTTATAATGTCAAAAATTTTAAAATAGCCTTCATATTTTAATTAGATTTCTGAGTTTTTCTAATATAGGGTTGTCAAACATAACGCTAAAATCTCCAAAATGTATGCAGTGAAACTTCTGAAAGTTTCTCACTTGTGGTTTCCTTAAAAGTGTCCAACTATCAGTGGCTGTCCAACTTTAGAGAGGTGTCTAACTTGGGAGGTTTCACTGCATAAGAAAAACTAGGTATTATACCCAATTATAATATAAGTTATAAAAGCTGTTTCGCAAAGTTAATAATATTATATGCATTACGATTTTTCTCCTCTAAATAGTGGGGTACCCGCCAATAGCAAGCGGGGACATGCAACCAGTATTATCATATGTACCAGTCTCAAATAATATCCAGTTTTAAAGCTAAGCCTAATAAGTAAAATGTGAAGAAAAAGTACATTACAAAATCGATAATCAATAAAGCCGACATTAAAATAAAAACTCACGGTAAACAACATTCTTAGTAGTGATGCAACGGATATCAATTTGGCCGGATACCGGATACCGAATATCCGGCCAAACTTGAAACTGAATATCCGGCAGAAGCATGTTTTTTCTTTATATTTTCGCAACAGTTCCAAATCATTAAATTTAGAACTCAGAAATCTTTTTGGGATTGTTTTCAAAAAATGAGTACCAGTTTTACCGCAATTAAAGCTGATACATGGTAAAGCTGATGCATACGTAGAGTTGTAATGTCATTGATGATGCTCTTTTATGATGGGGGGGAAGGGAGCAGGAGGTAACCGAATTCATAGAAAGATTGGAGTAAATTATTGTGCATAAACGCTGTTTTCGATCTTATAAAAAAATAGAAGTAGTTAATTTCGCCCTCCCCCATTTTCTATTAATGATAAAAAAAAACATTTTAAAAGTTATTGAAAACAAAATATTTTTACAAAACTTTGTTTCTTTCTCATTATTTATTATTGCAGCTTTTAGAATTTATTCATGTATTATGTTTTTTTAATGTTATTTCTAAGTATATAATTTTAGGCCAGATTGTACTGCCGGATATTTGTAATATCCGGCTACTGCCAATTATCTGGTATATTGGTCGGATTGGCCGGATGCAGTATGTTTGCCAGATATCCGTTGCATCACTAATTCTTAGTAAAAACCCTATTCAACTTGGTTAATTTTCCCTGCCTTGGCGTATCGAGTACGTTAACCCGGACATAACTTTTGGACAAGGGCGGATTAAAGGAGGGGGGCGGAAGGGGCGACAGCCCCCCCCCCGAGAAGAAAGAAATTAATGTAAAAGATCCTATTTTACTTCCATAAAATCGATGTATATGTCAATCTTCAAACTAACCGCCCCCCCCCCCGACAAACTTGCAATAATCCGCCACTGCTTTCGGATGTTGCTCTGGAGAATGCAACTTACAACATCCCATGCGACGGGCTATGGCAAATATATCCCAACTTTATGAAGAGAATGGCCCTGAGATGTATTTATGGTCATCGAAAAACTTAATCTAAGGGGAAACTATCGTCTCTTAAGTTTGAAAGGTAGATTGGTGTCGGAAGGAGAAAAACAGAATCTAGGAATAAACGCACACGCCCCCTTGGTATGGCCAGTCAAGATCTCGGCATCTATCACGTTAGGCATCAATGTGCGAATCATCAAACGCGTTCCATTACAAAGCCCCAACGACGGGTTTATGTTCCTGAGCAGCATGACGACATCCCCGACTTTTAAATCAAGTGCAAACTCACTTTCTCAAAATCTGCATTTCAGCCATTTTATTTTTCGCCAAACAAAAAATTTTACATATTAGTCTCGGAAATCTTCAATCCTTATTATTTTGCGTATAAAACATTTCATTCCTTCTCTGATTCCCCATGCAAACAATAGTATAATTAAAAAATAACCTTACAAATATAAACTAACAAAGAAATCATTATTATTCTTTAATTTTACTTTAAGAGTTGAAAACATTTTATTTGGCAAAGTCGCCACACATGGCAACCACGATGCTTATTTCATACTTTTTTCCGCTACAGGAATTACAATTACGGAATACCGGAGAGCAAAATTTAGCCTTTTTGACACTTTTTTATCAATATCTCCTAAAATAGTTCGATTCTCGAAATTCGAGTTAACAGAAGACCTTCCTCAGAATTTTCCGAATCCGTGGACACCCTGTCCGAAACTCAACTCCCAGCCGTTCCGGAGGAGATAGGCCCACATACATACATACATACATACATACATACATACATACATACATACATACATAGGTAGGTACATACACGCGTTTGTTTACCTCCGGATTTTATTAATATAGACTTATTACTTTTGTTGGAAAAAAAAGACAATGGGTTAACACAGCTTTTAATCTCCAGCATCTTTTTTATAAAAGTTTATTCATAAATTTAAAGTACGAACTATAATAATAAATATATTATTTTAAATACATATTTAACTATTTATCACAATTAACGGACTATCATCTACTTCGGTCGAGGAATTATAGCTTGTCCTCTGTACACTTTCCTACAGTGGACGAAGTGCGAAAATCTATTGATGACTTCATCGCATCAATTGATGAATCCTATGCTACTGGCATCCGTGAGATACCTCACCGTTGGTGATAGGTGCTGGAAAACAATTGAGACTACTTTGACGATTAAAGGAATTATTATAAGTTCTAAATGGCAATATTCATTTACTTAACACGCTCTTTATTACTAGACAAAATATACCAAAAGTCATGTGAAAATTTAATTTTTTTTTTTTTTTTTTGCTCAGCTCTTGAGCAGAAAGGATATCTGAAATTTTTTTGGGATGTAGCGGTATACTATCTTAAAAGCATTTAAAAATTTAAAACATGTGTTTTGATCAAACATACCAAAAGAAAATTCATGATGATTTTTAGCAAATGCAATGCTGATGCATATAATATAGAAGAAACGCAATTTTTTATAACATTTTTGGAATCAGCTTGAAAAGTTACTCCTAGAAAGAAATTTTCACTTCAATAACTTTTGCAGGTAAGGAGTTATTTAGGAAATTCAGTGAGCGAATTGAAAATTTGCATAGTTAATTTTTCCGTTATTAATTATCGTACAACCTTCAAAATTGAGATTTGGAGTTATCCTATTCTATAAATCATTTACACAAAATTCGGGGAAAATCTGAAATAGCGTGGTGAGATTTTTCCAATTTTGTGTTCGATTTGATGTGGAATGACCCAAATAATTAGTTTTCCTTGTGATATATATAATCACATTTATTACTAAATGTACCCTGTAAAACTACTTAAATGTATTTTAAAATAATTAGAAGAATATTTTAGATTATTCTGCTTCAGTTTTTTTTGTCAAATCATGGCTAAAAATTTATACATAAGAAAAAAAGGTGCATAAAAAGAATTTCGTCTTTTGTTTTGTTATAAATGAGATGCCTTTTTATTAAATTAAAAAGTCGTCTTTACAAGTCTTATCTCCAATTTATGTCCAGGAGGACGTTACGCGATTACATGTCTGAAGCAACCGAATATTCAATTTGCTTCCTCTCAGACTAAATGGAATGGACGCTGCAACGCTTACAAATGTAACGACGGCAGATTTGCAGGAGTATTAATGTCCTGCTTCGCAGATATAAAATCAATACATTATCGCCATGATGAATGAATGATACTTTACGCGCGCGCTTTTGCAAGTGGAGGTAAATCAACTCAAGATACATATTGCTTGCAGACTTAGGCCGCTTCAGCAGGTAATACGGCAGTCCTCGTGGGATCGTTGGGCTTCCATGACTAATTTGAATTCTTCGTCAGTAACACTTTTGAAGAAGATAATGACAAATTAGAATCGGCCCGGTTCTTTGCATTATATACATACATCTATGGATCGGAGAACCGGTGCTCCCATGGGCTGCACCGGAGAAACTTAACCGGTGAAAATTAGATTAGGGGGTATATGAGAGAGAACTTAGGTTTTGTTGCTGTTGTTCGAGTAATCATTTTTCTAAGGCGCTAACGCAGAAAAATGGCAGCTTGGGTTTTCTTTTGATTGCTTTGATTCCTTTGTAAATTTCGAATCATAAAGGAGGTATGTAAAAATGCGAAATGATGTTTCGCAGCTCAAGTAATGGAATTCTATAGTAGCGATGCGTATTACTTTTGCATTAATCAACAACCGTGCTGCTTCGTTCTCAGTAAAAGGAGAGCTGAAAGTAAAAAAAGAATGAATTTGCAACCTGTAGAATCCTTCACTTAGCAAAATTCTGTACTTTGCCATATTGGTATTCCGAATAAGGTAAAATGTAAAAAAAAAGTTCTGATAGCATTGAACATGGCGCGTTATTTTAGGTTACATTAGATATAATACTTCTATATAAAATAGATTTATTGCAATAAATGTGATGGTGTTAAGTTTGAAAGGTATTCAATATGCAGGATGATTATAACTAATTTATAGGATGACTAAGCCGACATATAAAGTTTTAGTTTCAAAACACTATAAAAAAAAAAGAACCACTGGTCAGAGCGACGTCAAATTTGAATGTAATATTCTTGAAAAAGGAGGAAAACGTATGTCATAAGAAAAAAAAGTTCCGAATTTCAATAACAGATGGCGCTGCTAAAATTCGAAACTTTTTTGTTTTTCCCTCTTATGCACCCTTTCTTTAATACTATCCCGTTCAAATTCCCCTTACTTCAAAGCAAAAATTCTTTAACTTTTCATCTAGCGAATTATTCATGAAACGTGCTTTGCGTAAGTTTAAATTTGGAAACATCAAACAGGAAACTAACCCATCGCTAGTTACAACGACCGATTGTCATCTAAATCCCACATCATAAGGGCTGTACGTTTACCATAAAGGCAGGATGTGGCCTGACTTTTTATTAGTTGAATTGTCATCTACGTCTGCAGAAGACTGCTTTACTTTAGCGTAGTATTTTTAAGACAATCCGAGCTAATGCGGGTTCAATAGTTGCTGTCCTGACTGAGAAAGTTTGGAACCCTTGATTTTCCATTCCATGTCCTTAGATTGATGTCTTATAGATGGGTACACATATACGTCGACGCATCACGGATGAGTTGGACTAAGCAGTTACAAAATTGATATGTATGCTACATTCGGCTTAGTCATCCTGTAAATGAAAACATTAGGTATAACGAGTCCGTGTGATTGGTCAATATGATCCGTTTGTAAAATTAATGTTAAGAAACTTTAATAGTAGAAAAGTATTCGACATCTTTTCGTCACTCTAACATCGTCTATTGATTGTCGAGAGGGCACCTCGAAAATCTCGTATGAGTTCCTTAGATGTTTATTCTTCTTCTGCTCTTTGTTCTGAGCGTAAAGTTCTTGAAGCATGGTTCAGAATCATTATTAAGCCACATGGAAGAACATTATTATTTTTAAATGGTTATTGTAAAACTTCCCAGACAGAATTCTAGTCCCTCTCATGTAAATTTTCAGTTCACCTCATCGTCCATGTCTATAGATAAGGAAGAGTGACAATGAATGGGCCATGGGGTTGTATGGACCACTAGACCATGGGGTTGTATGGGTAAAAAAGTATTTACATTAAATGATTTTAGGTGGTGTCAATAGATAGGAGTAGTTCTTTCTTGAGAAACACACAACATTTTCTGGTACTTGCGAATGGCCACTTTCTCAACAGAGGGGGGATCCATAAAAATCTGCTTGAAAAATAAGTTCTTTCTTTTTTTCTTCTAAAATAACAATACTTAAAAATTATCTATTATTTCATGATAACTATAACTGTTAATAGTTTTCTTTATTCGTGTACTAATATTAAGATGCATTTAGATTGTATTTCACCGTGAACAGTCACAAAAATGTGATTGTTTTTGGAAAGCATGGGTGGGGCTGAATAGGTCACATGTCATGGTAATGAATGGGTCATTTCTGACCTTAATGGGAAGATGTATTTAGGTTACTTTCTTTTAGTGGCTTTACTGTCTTAAAGAAATGAAACTATATACTGGCTGTTGTAGATATTTTAATAATTGATTAAAAAGGATTTCGTGATAAATTAAGCTCACGATCTTATTTTTTTTGCCCAAAAATAAAGTTAAAAGACAGTTGCTTTTAGTGGCGCACACAAGGAAGTGTTGCAAGGGATTTAAACCCCCTTCCAAAAGAGTTATCAATTTTGCTTCATCAATTCCTGTAATTTTTTACATTTAAATATGTTAGAAGACTTTATCAAGATCTTATTTATAGGAATTAAGATGGCTAAATAAAAGCACAATGAAAGTTCACGATTACAAGAAAAAAACCTTTTTTTCAAGTGGTTGGTGTCAAATCTTTATGGTCTGGGCCGGACTCCCAGCTAAGACAAAGTCCTGAGCGCGCCACTTGTTATTTTTATAGAACTTTGAAGCTTTTTAATTTTTTAATGTACGACACAAGGCTGTGTGATGGAGATCACATATCTAATTTAATAATCATTGACTTTGTATTTCTTTAAATTTAATCGATCCAAAATCAAGAATTCTAAATCTTTTCTGTTCTCATTTTTTCTGCCATTTCGGCTTTTAAATCTGTATATTCGCTTTTCCCGTATGCATTATTCTCAATTGCTTTTTTTTCTCTAAATCAGACCTGGTGGCGTCGTTCTGAGATAAAAACAGATTACATTACGTCCGTTTGCAATCGCAACGTACATTTCTGCTTCCCCTTTGGCATCCTGCTGGCGTAAGTTATATTTTTGTTTCCCTGCCTCATCTTTAAAATTATTTGCTCGCGATTAAGTTTTAGGGTTGCTCTGGATTTGGCGTTATTTATCTCAGCCAAGTGTTTGTTCTCGCTAATGTGTAATTCTCTGCTGGTGTAATTTTCAATTCAGTCCATCTTAATTTCACTGTCTATATAGGACGGTTTTTTTTATTTTAATTCGCTGAACCACCACCACCATCATCCGTTGTAATAAATTTATGTTTCAATAGTTTCTACTAAATAAAATAGTTTTAAGTATTCTAATGTCTTTTTCTTATACTGCAACTAAGTGTATCGAACCTGCATTATCACACAACGCCTTTTAATCTTAAATTTAACTCTGCACTCAATCTCTTCACCATAGGCTGTACATGTGTATTAGTATGCAATTAGATTATATATGAATGTATGTATATACAGGGTGGCCATAATTAAACTGCAAGTGTTCAAGGGGTGCTGGAGAGAAAACTACCAGGAATATTCCAATGAAACTTGATATCTACACGTTTCAGAACATGCGCAAGTCAAATATGCAATAAAAAAGATCGCTATTTTCACCCGATAGATGGCGCTCTATCGTGTTTCAATGCTTATGGACGTCCTATATGCAAATTTTAAGCCCATCGAACAGTGTAAAAACAAGACCACATTGAGTAATGGTCAATCATGACTCTGAATAAGAAGGAACGTGCATTGTTAGTGAAGATATTCTATCAGAATGGTAGCCATTATTCAGCTACTCTGAAAGAATACCGGCGTATGAAACGATTAAGAAGAGGTCCGATGAGTGTTAATGAGAATAAATAATGGTTTAATTGTTTTCCAAAGCGTCTTTATGAATTGTTTAATTTGCGATCTTAATTTACGTTATTTTTTGAATGCATGTTACTTTAAAAATTTAATTACTGAAGCGAATTGTATGGAATTATGATAACTGATGTTTTGTACTGTTTTTATGCCTCTTAGAATGTCACTGGGCTCTGTCTATCGGCTTTGGAAGTTGTATATGCCACCGGTGAGCTTTGAAATACGGTACAGTGCCATCTATCGGGTGAAACGACGATTTTTTTTCTTTGCATATTTGACTTGCGCATGTTCTGAAACGTGCAGATACCAAATTTCACTGGAATATTCTCCGTAGTTTTCTCTCCAGCACCCCTTGAACACTTGCAGTTTAATTATGGCCACCCTGTATATATATGACATTTACGATTCTGCCTTCTTGTGTTAATAATAAGAAGCTTAATTTTTATTTTATTTTTTCTCAAATTTCATTTAGTGACTCATTCACTACCTTTAAAGACTCATTGTACCACACAGGTGAAACTGAATGAGCATAGTTTTTCAGTATAACTTTCTATAAAACATTTTTATTCGCGTTATTACTTTTGTTTTTGTGACCAAGTAGTTGAGGCATACATCATGTAATTTTGAGCCCATGAAAATAATTAGTAAAAAATATAGAAAAATAAAAAAAAAATGGCCCGTTTACTACCACTCTCTCCTAGACATTTAAAAGACATCTGTTTAAGAACCAATTACAGAAAATCCAGAAAATGTCTATGAATGGATCAAAATTAGCTATCGAATATCCAGAATATATCCTTTTTCAGACTTATTTTATATGATATTATCATATAAAAAATTCTGGTGTTTTTATGGATACCTATGTAGACATTCATGTGTCTGAAAAAGATTAATATTTATATATTGACCTCCAAAATTCGGTCACCAAAGGTACATTAACAAACTTGGCCGTCAATTAATACTTCTATATGTATGTCTATAAAATGTCATATGGGTGACGCATAATACCTAAATGACATGAAATAGATGGGAATTGGACAAATCCTGCCTGTTTTATGGAGTATCAGCTTGTTTACGTTACGACTTTTGGACAAGTTTTTGCTATCTGCTATTTTTGTACATGTCTAATTCTAATAATATTTTACATTAAAGTTAATTTTTCATCGTGGTTAAAAATTAATAGACTGTTTTTTAAAGATATGAAATATTTAAAATGACTGTGATCTCTTGATAGTGCTATGGGTTTTGCAGCAATTCTAATAAAGTATTTTTTTTCAGCTAATACGCTAATAGTCACTGATTTTTAAGTGCAGATCCGACTAAACATAGATCTTGTAGATTATTAAAAGAATTAATGATAACTTAATGGCACTGCGCAATAACGGTGAATATTGTTCACTCTAATTAACAAAACAGAATCCCTTCAATGGAACTTGCATTTATCTGTGGGAGACTTCCTCCCTGTGCACTGAAATTTCACAGTAGGAATTCTTTTAATGTTTACGTTTAGTACTAATCTTTATGGCACACCTCTGCGATTGCATTGGGCCGTTCTCATAACCGAGGGTTTTCCATCGGTGTACAAACAAAGCCCCGCATTGTGTATCTCACGTGCGCCATTTTCATTTCGTAATCTCGAAGTGGATCTCAAGCAAAAGGGATTCCCGGTTCTTTTAATCCTTAATGATCATTCTCAGAATTACCATTCGTCCGCTGGTCGCCATTTTGGATAGCCTCGCACCCAAAACTCATTTTTCCAGCGGATGACGGCGGTGGGGTGCAGGAAAGGGTTGATATTTCCTCGACAACCCCTTAAGACACGACGCCTCCTCCCTCGTAATTTCCGGACTAAGGAGAAGGTGCAGGAGGTGGGGGGGGGGGGTGGTCGTGCAAGAAAAATTCCTACCTCTAGACCAAAGTATCACACTTTTGCCTGGGACGCAAATGTCTTTATAATTGAATTCAACCCCCTCCCTCCCCCTTTACAAAGATGGCCAGGACTTCGTTACCTTGGCAACGGGATGCTGCCAGATTCACTCTTCTTCATCTCGTGCCCCCCCCTACCCCCCCTGCGTAGGTGGAGGGGGAGGGGGGAAACGAAGGACCCTAGCTGAAGGCCAGAGCATCACGTTTTGGTCAGCCGGTTGCTGCTGTGAGTGAAGCGCGCTCGCGGGAGAAGCGAAAAATACAGGAGGATGGATGAGAAATAAAAAGGAAAGGGAAAAAAAAAAGGAAAGCAAACTCGCGGAATATAATTTGGCGGATTCGTGCAACGAATTTCGCTTGCATTTCGAATCATCGAATATGGAAGTTTAATATTTTGGTGGGGTGCCGTACGTGTCGAGGAGACGAGCGTTTCGATTTGCACCTGAGTGTGTGTTGATGCAATGGCTTCTGCTTTATTTTTTATTTATTTATTTTTTTCCATGATCCGCAATCGCGTCGTATGAGTTTTAGCGGTATCCACCCCCCCGTCCCGCCTCCTCCACTTCTCGTGCAAAGTTTTATGGCTGCGAAAAAGTAATTTTGGCAAGTAGTTGAATAAATGGGATTTCATTAAAAGATATTCCACGGCTATGGGTAGAAAAGCATTTTGACATTTTTTAGTACGAGCCGGTGTCGATGAGAATTCATTTATCGCTTTTGAAAGTGTACAGCTGTTCCGTGACATAATAGCGTGCCCTTCGCCCCACTCCAAAGGGGAAAGTCGTGAGAAACATACGGATTATGAAACCTCTTCCAACACACACAGACAGGATGCCTACTCTTGACGGCTGGCAATACTAATTGCGAGATTGTTTATAGTAGAATCTACTTACTTTTGTAGAAACTCTTTAAAAATAGTGTAAATATTTATTTTATACACCTTTTTGCTCATTATATCAAAGCAAAGCAAATAAAATTTGTAAACATCCTTTCGTCATATAATTTTAATAAATAAAATGATCGCCATACACTAACACATAAGGTTATGCTGATTATTATTATTACTATTTTGATCATTATTTTTAAAGTTAACATTGGAAGTTATCAAGATTTTAATTTTATAAATTCTTAGGTATGTTCAATGTTAGAAAAAAAAAATGGACATGTTCTTAAAGGCTCACTATGTCTCAGAGTTATAAATAATTTCGTATTAATATTTTAATCTTCTAATCCCAAAATATTTTTTATATTTTTTTTATTTTCAGAAGTGCAGGTAACGTAACGTACATACAAGACATACATACATACATACATTTACACACACACACACACACACACACATACATATATGTAAATATATATACATATATATATATATGCATATGTATACATACATACATACATATATATATATATATATACATGAATATATATCAGCAGTATCAGAGGGCGAAACAGTATGAAAATCAAATTACAATGAACCATAAATTATACAAAAATGAAAGGAGTAGAAACTATATCCTCAACGATTCTCATCAGGGGCCATGCCCAGAAGATTATATATAAAATGCCCAGAAGAGATATAAAAGAAGATTATAAGACAACAAAATAGTAGGATTTTGATTGTATGGCATATCAAAAGAGATATTCTCTCCGCACACTTAGTCCCTATCCTACTATATAAGAACAAGAAAGTGAATGCATAATTAATTTGATTTCCATACTATTTGGCCCTCTGATTCTGCTGATATATAAATACACGATGTATTGTATTTATCTTCATTTCATGAATTCGCTTTATAGCTGCATGATTCATGCTGCAGTTTCACAATGTTATTTCCATTTATATGATGGCAAAATCTTTTTTTTTTATTTTTTTAATTATTTTTTTTTATTCTCCTATTAGCGTCATTCTTGGACTTTTACTTATTGTTTGGGTCATTTCCACGATTTTCTTTACAGCAATGATAGTGCCCCTGGGTTGTTTATCTTGGATCTTTTTGCTAAGCAACCTACCGTAACCTTGCTACTTTTGTTTCTTTTATTTGCATTACATCTAATTGGGTGAGCCAGAAGAGTGGATCAGTGTGTGCAAAGTTCTTTTTACTTTTCAAAGTTTACTAGGCTTATATTTACATACTAGGCACAGGAGTATTTTGGTTATGTTACGACCTGCGATTCCAATTTTTTATTCATAGAATATTTTATTTTCCTTGCTGTATTAAGTTAAAGCTGTTTAATGTATGAAACGATTGATAGTCGGTTATTGGGGTTTTTTCATATATTGGGTGTTTAGCTGTTTCATATTATATATATATATATAATCTTATGTGTGTGGCTCCTGATGAGAATTACAGTTTTTGTAAATATTTCTAATTTCCATTTCAAAAATTCTTGTTTCTCGTGCTTCTTTTTTCACACATGTGACCGGTCCGCTGAATTGCTGTTTCATGGAGGTATGATGCAGTGTTTTAGTCACTAGTTCATCTTACATTTGTTGTATATACGTATATATGGCATATAGAACATAACAAAGATGGGTAGTTTTTTAATACATAGGCTACATCAAAAGCGGTCTAAATATGACATTTTGGGATATTTCGTAAAAGGTCCATCTGACAGAGTGTGTGGCTGCAGTGTACCGCCACATAAGGCTCACAACAAGCCGTCATAAAGAGGGTGTATCTTATTTCGACCTTTCACGAAATATAATAGAGCATGATTAGACCTTTTTTGACATAACCTGTATATAAATTAACAATTTACCTTTTTGTGTAAAATTTATGTGTTCTGCATGGTTCCTCTAATAATATACGGATCTATTTTTGTGCCAAATTTTGTTACAATAAACCGAGTATTTCTTCAGTTATTACAGACTTTGCGTTCATAACCTTAATTTTGGACACTGGTACATATAATGATTAGGTACGAAGTGAGGCAGTACAAACATGTAGGGATGTGCGCGAGATGATTTTTTTGCGAGGCGAGGGAGAGATTTACAGCTTTTTTGCGAGACGAGATAAACATTTTTAACATTAGATTATATGGATTTTGCGAGACCAGACAAAACTTTTCGGCTATTTCACGAGACGCGAGAGGCCTAAATTTCGTCTCGTGTTCATCCCTACAATTATTGATTGTTTATCAATTGATAAATATTGTGAAAATAATTATAACACATAAAATAATTGATTTCTAATTAAATAATTTTATTCTTTAGAGTTTTGTTTAATTACTGCAAAATTTAATCATAATATAAACTAGTACTTTAAAATTCAGAGATCGAAAATATTAAAAGTTCCAATAGAACTTTGCAAAATAAATACAATTTAAGAAAACCTAAAATAGTTATTTAGTGAAGGGCTGCCACCCTTTAAGTAGAAATGCTTTTCTTGGTGCATACCTCATTCAAAAACGCACAGCTGTAATTCTAAGCATTAAAATTAATGAATCACTTTAAATAAATCCAAAGAAAAGTACAATTAAATATTGGATATAGTTTGATGTAAATTTATAAATCAGTGCAAAATATTTTAAAATCCCATTCTAGTTCTGTAATTTTGTCATATTCTTCATCATTAATATTTTTTTTTATAATTTTCACATGAACACATTATTGTATTAATAAAAGAAGGTTTTGGAAAGATAATTAAATTGCTATTTTTGAGAAAAATTGAACCATGTTTATACGTCACAGTTTTAACTAACATAGGCCTGTCTTTAGATATCTCTAAAATTAAAATTGTAGGAACCCATTCACTTATTTTTTAACAATACAACAAAAAATACAAATCACAAACGAATTTTTTGAAGCCGCCCCTAAAAGTCCCTCCTCCTCACTGAATAATGAATAAAATGTATAACCCTCGAATAAAGTGCAATTTTAAGGGTTTTTTTTTCAACCACATAAATTAAAAAGGAAACTTCGAAAGTAATTTTACATTTATTTATAAATTAAAACCTCGATGTTTATTCATTAATTTTTTTCCTCGTGGCCATTAGGAAAATATATCTGGCGTGCTTGCAATAAATTCTTATTAAAGGAATCTGATAGCTATGATCGATTTATTTTACTCACAGAGCAATTCCGCTAATGAATTGGAACCCCTGAAATGTAAATATTTTTCATTTCTTAAAAGAAATTTGTTTCGTTTAAGTTTTTAAATCCAAAGAGAAAATGCAAATAAAAATGTTTACTTCAAATGCATGTGAGTGCATTGAAAATTAAATCTTTTAAGTGTTTTTTAGATGCAGGCTTCAAATTTTTTCTGTTTTATATTTTTAACGCAAGTAATGTTAAGCGGTGTACTAATATCATGTGATGTAAAATTACGTCTGGACAGTTTAATATAGGTTTTATTATTAAAATAAATTAAATTAATAGTAAACAAAAATATAAATTTTAACGTTTCGTATAATAATCATGTTTTTTAAATTTAAATTATTAAACTATTTATATAGATGCATATATGCATGTATAGATATTAAATCACCAGCATCGGTATTTCAAAAGTCCCTTAAGTCTCGAAAAGATTTCCATACATTAAATGGAAAAAATATAAATAAACTTTTCAACATACAAATATGTAGGTTTCACGGGCTTCTTTAGGTTTATTACAGTGATTAAGCTTCAAAGTTTGAAAGAGTTTGTAATATTCGGATGCCCATACGTTTTTACTGTTTGCCTACAAATGGCTCAAACCCAACCTTGATTATCAACGCTTGATAATCAAGGGGCAACAACCCGTTGATTATCAATCTCCTTTGATAATCAAGGGAGATTGATGTCAAATACAACTGATGAGTTTGATTCAATAATTGAAGGGAAAATGGTAGCTATACGAGTAGGAACACGATAAAGGGATTTTGCTGTATGACAATGCTTGCCACATATGCTAAAACTGGTGAAAACCTATTTTGGAAATGCTTAAATGAGAAGTACTAATCCACCCACCATGCTCACTAGGTTTTGTCCCGCCCGATTATAATTCATTCCGATCGACGGCCGAGCTAATGTGCACTTTCATCCTTATAAAAACGACAAAAAATATTTAGACTCTTAGATATCCTCCAACGACGCGTCTTTTTTCCGGCATGGATTCCAATTGTTGCCAAAAAGATTGGAAAACAAAGTGGCTGTCATTGATTTTCTCGAAGCATTAGAGATAACATATTCAACACCTTAATATTTTTACTCTATAAAATTTGAATTTAAAGATACATTTAAGAATTTGTATTAAATTATTTTAACAGGAAACATATTTTAACCCTCTTAAAAACACTGCTAGTTTAGTTAAGCATTTATTAAAAATTAAGAACGATACATTTTAAACATTAACAATGTCGTGCATTTTCATCATTAAAGGACGTAATCATTTTCATTCTCATATTTATCATAACTATCTTTGGTTGTTTGTTAAGTATTTGTTTATTGTTTGAACAAACTAGTAACAGCGATAACATCTCGTTTGAAAGGGAGATGGTGTGTGTAATTAATCACTTGCATGGTTTTTAACCGAATTTTCGGTCTACCTATACCCATATGTTCTCAAGGGGGAAAAAGGCATTTTAAGTAAAATTATGATACCTGTGATTATTAAAGTGATTGGTTTTATTTTGAATAACTCATTTTTTATTATTGTAAGAACTCAGCTTTTCAGAAACTCTGATTGTAGCTCTTATGGGAATGCGGCATGTATACGTAAATTATATTTTGATAATGCATATTCATTTGTTCTTAAATTTGCCAGAACTTCAGGTAAATTTATTTCAATAGAGAAAAAAATGTTTCTTCTGAATTATTGTCAATAATCATTTCAATTCAACTCATTTTTTTCTTTTCTTTTATCGCTTTCTTTCATCTAAATTCACACACATATCAGGAAATTAAACGTGATGGAGTATGACGTAGACGGTTATAAAAAGCACATTTTCTTTTCGTAAAAAAAGAAACCGATAAAAGTGTTCGTAAAAATAAACATAATATTTTCTTTGTGTATCCTATATGAATTTCTTACCTGTAAAAACTTTATTACATTATTAGAGCCTTTATATTCATGATGAAATAGTTATTTTTTTCAAACATTCTACATGATTTTATTTATTAAAAATATTTATGATTATATTATTTATTTTGTAATGCTACTTAGGTAATGCGTTCGATGTCTTATTTGGAATGAGCTCAGATAATTTGAAAAAAAGTATAGCTAAACATGTCTCATTCAAAACGAATGTAGCGTTTTGATAAATTTAAGTATACCAATAAAATTGCCAAATAAATTAAAAATCATAGAATATAAAATAAAGAAATTGTGATAAATATAAGATTGTTTTTTTTAATCACGCTTTTTATTCAAATATGGACAGGTGAAAGGTAATAGAATGATTTTTGAGAAATTTTTCAAACTGAAGTATTTATTGCTACTGACATATCCTCCCTACACCGAAAAAAATATTTAATTAGATTACTGCACAGTGGTTAAACGTAGCGCCAACATGTTGTGGTGTAAGGACTGTTCAAAGCTCTCCGTGATTGGCTTATCAACGCCATTACGTCATTCGTGAGTGAACACACAGTGATTTACAACACACAATGATGTATTCCAAAGCTGCATCACTAGTGTTGTATTATTTTACGGCAATATGTGTGGTAAAATTAGCTTTCCCTTACAGCACAGCTTATCGAATATCGGCGGATGTACTTGAAAATTAATTAAATATTACCTTTTTTAATGTTAAATAACATGATTTTTAAAAGCTTGAAGCACTTCACTACTTACCTTTGTATGAGGTAAAAAATGTTATCGCCTTAAGCATTTAAAATATTTTGGGCGTGACCGGTTTGCCCCCTTACCCGTATTAGCTCAATTAGACGATGGGAAGCGAGTTAAATTTCCTATAAAAATTTTCAAATCGAGCTACATAACAACAAACTAAGCTCATAAAAAGCTTCCAATGAAAAGCTAAAGAAAGGAAAGAAAAAGGAAAGCATCTTCTTTTATTTAAAATAAAATTTGTTTACAAAACTTCATTTAATTCCTTGAAGAGTAACCATTTCCCAATGCCGGAAAATTACAATAGTTCTCGATTAACTACCAGAAACATGGCACTCGATCGAATCGCCCATCGCGTACTATACAGCTAAAGAACATTTTCGACACAGCTGCCTGTGCGGATTTTGGTATTGGGCAGTCCATCTAGTTTTTCTTCCATAACGATGTATATTTTCATCACATTCTCCAGTTCTCAGCAGATGCCGGTTGTGTTGGGGGATAACGGCCAATTATCTACTCCTGGGATCCAGGCCGAGGGGTGGGGTGCCCTCCGTGGGTGCCTTTCTAAGGCGTACTGACCCGCATTTACTCTCTAAGTTTCGGAGCAAACCACCAAACGGCTCGGTCGGCAGACGCGGCCTGGTTTTGAACCAGGCACCTTCCGTCTTCCAGGTCAGAGTGCTATGCACTCGGCCTCTGATGGGGACAGCAAATGGCGGTGCCGATTAAAATAATTCTGCTCTGGACACTGCACGCTAAAGGATTAACGGAGATATATATATATATATATATATATATATATATATATATCTTTTTTTTCCCTTTTTCCCTTTAGCAAACTTTTCTTTGTGCTGTGTGAAGGTAATGTAATTGGTAGAACTCTAAATGCAAGTATGACTTCCTACTACATTGTCCATTCTAATAAAAGCTTGAAATAAAAAAAAATTAAGAATAAAGGAAATGAATTAATACCATTTCCTTAAAATAAGGAAAATAACATTACTTAATTTGTTACAAATAAAATTTTAAGCAAAATAAAAAATTAGCAATTTGTTCATAAAAAAGGAAAAAATAAAATTCATGCACAATTTAAAAGTCTTGTTTTCAACGCTTAAAAAGTTACTCATGGAAATAAAATTTTAAGATAAGTTAATGATCATTTAAAAAAAATAATGTTCAAGAAATTACCAATTTTTTTTATGCTTACAATTTAAAATAACAGTTTAATTAAATTAGTTAAACATTTTTTAAATATCGATGTTATAAGCAGCAGTATTTTTATACGTAAAGATGCGTACAATTGAGTTCTTCAAATCACAGTAAATTAACACATCTGTAAAAAATGATAAAGATCATCAAACAATAAAGGCTTATATACTTTATCCAAGAAAACATGTAATCTAAGAACGTGCATTTTTGAAGAAACGTAATATTCGCTACTTCATGAATCTTATTCATGTTCCTGTTTGTAATGGTCTTAAACTAAACAGACTTAGCATTTAAATCCGCTAAATCTCTTTAATTTGCATACAATACTGGTACAATACAGCGTTTTAAAACTATTACCCAGCGAAACATGTAATAATTCAGAGATAAATCCTCTTTCCTTCAAATGGTTGTTTTTAATTTATTTTTCAAGCAAATTCAAAATCAACATTCTTATATCGTTAAATTCTAATAAACTATCTTTAAAGCTTTTGTTTTCCAATAATGAATACAGGGTTTTTAGAATTTAGAAAATAAAATAAATGTTTGAAGCTCCCAAGAATAAAATAATCCCATATGTTTGCATATGTAGTGGTTGGAAGTTAATTAAGATATGTTTGCTCAATCGAAATTGTTGCTTTAAATTAGTTTATTTTATCTGTAAAAATCCAAAATCTTCCTAATTCAAGCGTTCATCCACTTTTGGAATGTAGAAATCCAAGTATTTCAATTAAAACATTTACATTTTATTAGTAAACGCTGCTATTACATAAAAACATTAAATTAAATCAAGAGAAAACTATTTGACTGCAATATCTTACCACTTAGAATTCAAAATAATAAAACAAATAAAAATAAGTGCAAGAAAACTGTTATACTGTTATTAAAAATAATTATACATTTCTTTTAATGCTAATAAATAGAAAATATTAAACATTCACTTCATATATATTTATATTTATATCATATATGCTTACATCGTATTTATTTTTTTAAAGAAAATTTTTAATGAAGCACAGAATATATACTTACGATAAACTTTTCGAAAATTTTTTAATTTATACTTATATGTGAAAAGCAGTTTTTTAACAAAAATTAATTTACATTTCGAACAATTTGAAGACTATCAATTTTAAAGAAAGCATATCTAACAATTTAAATACTAAAATAAAAAAAAATCTCACTTCTATCGAAACTTTTAAAGTTTTCATTTAACACTGATATTTAATATTTAAATTACCAAACATAATCATTTGAATGTGAATATTTTGTACATTAATGTATTCCTACGAATTTTTCAAATAAATTAAAAATCTTAGTATATAAAAATGTCTCTAGTTCCCCTGGAAAAAAAAAACCCTCTCAAAGAAGAAAAGGTCTCAAAGTCTTTCAAAAGAATCGATTTCCGATTGGACTTTCTTTTTTATCTTCTTTCAGAGTTTCTTCAAAGTGCTGGTGAAGAAACTTTTAAATTATGCATAACACAGTCCATTTTAAAGTTTTACCTTTTATCAAATGTATGTAACTGTTGCTTTTTTAAGATTTCGAGATTTTGAAAGCGAAAATGAAAAGTAAGAAATTCTCAATTCAATCATTAAATTTTCATAAGTATCGAAATATATTTTTAACAAAATTGTAAATACCAACGGTTATTAAATCGTAGTTGTTAAATCTTATTTTTTAATGATATATGTTTCTTTCACATATAATTAAAGTATAATATGCTGGAAGTTGAGATAATCTTGTTTTGAAAATGAAAAGAATTAAAATTCCTGAGTTTGGGAGATATAATTTTTTTTCTTTGAAAAGTATAAACCAGAATTCTGTGTTAAAGAAAGCACAATGCTGGTAGTTAATGCTCATGCTGATCAAAATTTAGAGTTTATATACATTATATACATAATGTGTATATCTAATGTATAGTTTAAGTAAATGAAGTGTGAGTATAGCGACATCAACAAGCAAACAAACAAATTTCGTTTTAAGCAGCATATCATAGCGGACAGTTTGATATTTGTCGCATCATTTGAGCACTGGAAACGTTTACTGATTCGAAAAAATAAAATAAAATATACTTAATGAGCTAAAGAACTCTTAAATTATCAGTGGGTATCTCTTGTACATGTGTTTTTGAAGAAGTGATAACATGTGATGAATTTTTGTCATGGAAGTTAAACACAGCGGATATAAGATATTAAGTATCTTATGATTTGGTTTATTCTACATTGCAATATACTATATTGTATGTTAATTACGAAAAAACAGTAATGAAAAAAAATCTTCACATGGATATTTTAAGAATTTCAGATACATTGCATGATAAAATTAAAATATTTTAAAGTTGTAATATTTCAACCATAATATGCTTAATAATACGTAAATGTAATCCTTCACGCCACTCTTATTTTGAAAATATTTTATTTTGACCCTTCAAAATTATCAAAATGAGTATTATGATTTTAAAAAGTCACCGTAAAGAATTATTTTGAAAACATACAGTTAGTTCATTTTGAAAAGATTTTCAAATAAGGGAGGAATAAATATAAATTTTTAGTGTTTCGTTGAAATTTTAATTACTATATTCAGTGAAAATTTTTAATTTGCAGCAAAATCTGTGTGCTTGTTTGAATCACACAACTAAGTTTTGTGAATCATACTATTAAAAGACTTTTTATTTACGTATCTACAATACCTTTGAATGGCGTACTTGTTCAATAGAATAAAATATATAACAGCAGCGTATAAGCACTAGTACGTTAGACAATGTTCTGTGACCAATGCGGCGTTGTGCTTTATTGTTTTAAATGATCAACATGTATCAAACAGATTTTTTTCTACATTTTTAAAAACTTTAAAATCTAAACATTTTCAGGCTTAGTGTTTTGCGTTCTTCATTTAAGTTCTATTTTTCACTGATTTGTCAGTTTTAATATTGTTTAAAGAAGTAGCACGATGCTTAACTATACAAATTAATATTATTTTTAGTCTGCTCACGAAATTATAAGTAACTAGCGCTTTCGTCGACCAGTTTTAGCCGTCGATAGAAATGTGCAACCTACGGGCTGCTTGCCTTCGGCGACCAGCTGAATGAAAGATCTTGTCCGTAATGGTATATTTATTTTAATTCAATATGCCCTTCCTTTATCTTTTCTTAAGATATTGGATTAGAAAGAAATTCTACAGTTCAGAGTTGAGTTGTTGAAACACGACTCCAATTTCTAAAAAATAAAATCATAGACGCCTAGTCGTTAGACTGACTGACACAGTTAACAGAGGCACAAAGGCTACCTTACTGGAAGGCAATTTCTTAAGCGAATTTTCACGGATGTGATTCTGGATGGTTTGCCGGCTATTAATTATAGATTTACGACAAAAACAAAATAAATGACACCAAATTAACCTAAATAAAAACTATGATCCAACAACATTAAAATCAAAATCCATTAAAGTAAGTTATCACAAAAACACTACATTTAAACACCCTTAACATTAAAAAACACTGCGGTTTTTCAACTGAAGAGAATCAATGGCAACTTTTTAAGAAGTTAAAAATAACTTCCTTTATCCATGAATTCAAAATTAAACAAACGCATATGGATTTACGACAAAAACAAAACAAATGTCCCAAAACAATCTAAATAAAAGTTACGATCCAACAACGTTGAAATCAAAATCCATCCTGTTAAACGAATTCAAAATTAAACAAACGCTTATGACAATGTCCCAAAACAATCGAAATTAAAGTTACGATACAACAACTTTGAAATTCAAATACATTCGGTTAAACGAATTCAAATTAAACGCTTATAACATAAACAAAATAAACAATCTAAAGCGCTCAAACACTTTTAAAATACGATTTTGCAAATGTCACGCCGTTAAGATTTAAAAACACTCCGGTGAGAGCAAAAAAAAAAGGGAACTTCCAAAAACAATAACAATATATGTTTATGTCCTCATCTCAGAGTGGTGCCAATTTCTTAAAAAAGATTCTAACAAATAGGTGTTTAAGGGTAGTGCAAAAAAAAATTTACACATTATGAATAAATTTGCCAAAAATTTATTAAAATTTTTCAGTTAAATAGAACTTAAATATTAAATAAAACTGTCCTTGCATTGCTTGTCACGCAAAACAAGTATGATGTCTCTATGACATCATCTAATCGATTTACGCGAGAGATATGTTCCGTGATTTTCTTTCAAAGAATCAAGGAATGTCGTTTTTATCAAAATTTCAACATGGTGGCAGATGCACCGGGAGTGAGAGTCGATCCCGGAAGAGTTACGAACAGGACTTTTATTATAAGTTATGCTCGATCTAATAAAGTATATTTCTTAATATATAAATTTTATGAAAATTAAACAAAATAGTAAATATTTAAATCATATTTCAATACTCATTTCTCTTTTTTTTCCTTTAATGACAAAGAAACTAATTGTAAGTAACAATGTACATTTTCAGTACAATTTGAAACGATTTAAGCCTAATAGTCTTGATTGTCACAAGGACCGTTTCTAACATGTACCAGTGTCAAAAAATGCTCAAAATATTTATAATATACATAATTTGTAATGAGATATAGATATTTGAAGAAAAAAAAATTAGCTTCAATAAAAAAATAAATGCAATATTAAATCATTAAAACTATTTAGCTGAAATTATACCACTTATAGTAGCACATATAAACAAATAATACTCTATTCTGCTTTGCTAAATTTCTTGAAACCGCATAAATTTGTCTTATGCTTCGTAACTACCAAACCAAAAAATTCATCCATGACTAATTGTTTGAAAGAAATTGTTTGAAACGGATATCTAATAAAAACAACGAATCACAAAAGTAAATAAGACTTTTAGTAATTGAAAAATGATTTAATTAAGTAATAACCAGTATATTTTTCATAAACTAATATAGATATATATTTCGGCAACAATCATAAATAAGCTTGTATATTTCATGTAACTGTATATCTTCATAATAAATATTCGTGCATATTGAAACGAAATAGTCTTCAGCAGTTATAAAAGGAAATACCGAACAAAAATATTATAAATATAAATTGGTAAAATTACTGAATTGGCAAATTATTTTTAAAAAGTAGCATAATTCATTCTGTTACATCCGTAAGTATTCTAATAATAATAAATCTTGCTACACTCTATTTTATATAACCACATAATTTTACTGGAATCTTTAGTAAACATTGAAGCAAAATATTCCCTGATGGCCATAACAATAGTTGCAAACAGATACACCCAGCAAAAAATATTTTCTTTGAATCTGTCAAAGTAAGTTCCGGCTATCCCAATTCTCTCTTTCCCTCTGCTGGAAAAGATATATTTGTGATATCCTCGCCGGCGAAAAGAAAAAAACTCCGGCCCCTCATGTGAAATGGCGAAGCACGTCCAAGCCTATGATGTGGAAATATACGGAAAAATGCCAAAAAATTTCCCTTGGCGGGCAGGCCCGATTGACCCTTTTGCGGTGTTTCCTCTCAATCCATGGGGCCGTGATTGAGGCCCCTTTCCATCTCTGACGTGTAACCATATTTTGTTGCTTTGTTGCATGAAACATCGGGATTTGGCATGAATTTCTATTTCTCTTTCCCCTTTCTTGCCTGCATCTAGGTTCATCTGTTCCTACCCCCCCCCCCTCACCGAAATATATATATATATATATATTTATCCTTTCATTTTCCAAATCGCGAAAGAACACGATATGTGGGGGAGGGGAAGGATTTATCCCCCACCCCCACCCCCCACGAAGGAAAGAGTTAAAGAAAGAATCGACATTTTCATCTCATAACATTCGAAAAGAAAAGAAAACCACTGGAGAAAGAAATGGGGGTAAAGAAAAATAATAAGAAGGAAGGCAGAAAAAAAATATATAAAAAAAAATTGGAGAAGAGACGAAATATGTATAAAAATAGGGGAGAAAAATATATACAATAGAATGAGAGGAAAAAAAAAACGAACATATAATAGAAACCTAGCATTGACTTGAAGTTCCAAATCTTTTGGTGGAAAATCCTCATCAGAAAGACATTCGAAATATGGGGGCTTGGAGGAAGAGAGAAAATCACAACAAAGGCTGAGGGGGTGGGGAAAAAAAATCGTGACTCTGTATGTGGCAGAATGTGAAAAAATTCGCGACTAAAAAATCGAAATTATTCCTAAAGAAAGGGTAGCCATTGTTGCGATCACGCCGCTTCTTCATTGGTCAGGCAGTGGGCAGCCCCGATCACGTGGTACTATCGACATGTCCATATCTCTACGTTAGGCCATTTGTTATTCCACATTTATCCCTGCGTTCCCCTCGCTTTTTCTCTCCCGGCAAACGAACGTTCATTTATTTTCATTTTATTCCAAAACAGGCGGGCGTTTTGCTAATAGCTGTTTCTCTAGATTGAGATTTTTGCTTCACTCTCTCCTTCCCTTTTTTTTTTTTTTCTTTTTAAAAATTTTTGGTCTCTTTTTTTTTTTTTTTTCTTCTTCTCTTTAGTTTGCATTCTCTCATTTTGGTTGCTTTTTTTTTCTATTCTTCGAAATGCTCCGAAGACTTTTGATATCTTCATTATATAGGCGTTCGGCATTTTGTTATACGAATGATAAAGATGACACAGCTTTGTCCCGCAAAGACAATTTTTGAAAGGATTTATTTAGATGGCAAGATATTAAATGATGCGGAGAGGAAATAAATAATTTGCAAATATATTTCTCTTAATTTAGCTGAATTGGGGGGGGGGGGGAGGGAGCTGGAGTACAAACATCAGATTACTGTGATTTGGCACAGCAGAAAGAGTGGCTGACAGTTTTTGGAAATAATTGAATACAGAAAAAAAAATTACATAATGCCTGAGTATAATAATGCATTCCCGTGATATAATGAAGTTTAAATTTACAACATTTTTTTGTTTTACAAGGCACAATAGAATGCAAGTTGTATACATGTTATTAAGGTGGTTATGCATTTTATTATAGATTTCTAATAAGATGTAAAACACGCTCGTTTATTTATTACTAAAACGGTTAAAATACAGTAAAAATACAGCAAAAAGCAACTTAGTTCGAACATGTGTACTTTCTGACCTTTATAGAGATCAAAACAATAATGTAAGAAGTTCATGATCATCACAGTTTTTCTAATATGGAGAATTCTTATGTTCACAAAATATTCAACTTCAGAGCAAGCACATATGTTATAGCTCATTTTACTTAAATATTTCACTCAAACTGGATTGTTGCTGTTTGTGGATATAATATTCATTTTCCAACATTTTTTTCTCTGCTGACCTAACTTTAAATTTCAAATATCAGACTTTACAAGTGTTAGTGCATTTAAAAATTTAGCACTAAAATTTCATTTTAAATGCATATTATATTCGTTTTTATTTTCTTTTTATGTTACGCAATCACTATTAAGAGTGCTTCATAATTTAAAAGTATTATATTTACAATAAAGTTAGTCTCTGCTAATTTTTATTAGAGTTTTGTGTTTAATTAGCATTAAAGCATGCCTTGAAGATAGGCAACCAAGGCAGTGGTAATATCCACATGTATTGGGGGTTGTTTTATAATTCTTAAATCAAGAAAATGTTTTAAAAACTTTAATTTTTGCAATATTCTGGTAAATAAATAAATTAAACTACAACTGATATCAAAAAGTCGAAATGTTGGAGAAACTTAAGAAACAAAAATATTATAAAATTAACCAAAAATATTTCACGTCATGTATAACAGATGAGTTAATTATTAAGCTATTGTAGCATACGTAAAAGTACTTATAACGGCATCAATTAAAAAAAAATAGAACAGATGTCTAAAAATATTTAAAATACCAGAGAAAGTTGTCCGCGTATTTCAAGTCTTAAATATATCTCAAAATGCATCTGTAGGTCTACCAGAAGGACTTGTATAAAAAAAAATTGAAGTGATCCTTACAAATTCTTAAGTTCAGACCTGTTATAGTATGGAGAGAAACTTGGAATTAATAAACCCTGACTTCATTTTCGAAATGATCACACCATATAGATGTAAAATTAAGATGGCTAAAGGGTTGAAACTATCAAACAAAAAGATAGTTTGTAAGCATTTCGAAGCCAGAAAGCCTATCAGTTGATATGCATAATGTCTTTCTTTAGGAAAACTGTAAATAAAACTGCATATCATAATGACTTGCAATGTAAAGTCAAGTAACTTAATGGAATAAAAACGCATGCTTATGTATTCACTAATTTTTTATAAAACGGTATGAGCATTCACACATTATTATTTAATGTGAATGACAATTTTTCGAATTAAGTACAATAATCTTGACATTTTGCGCGTATCGAAAGCAATTGGTTATCTACTTTATAACTACTGTGACCCTGTTAAACTCTTTCCATGAAAGTTTTCCGAAGTTCATATAATTTTCCATATTAATTTGAAAGATTTTAAACAGTATGCTTTATTTATAAGGATTCTGTCGCGTTAAATACGTCATCTGATCGATACTATGCAGTAACTGAATTATACTCAACTGAGATCAAATTCGTGTACGGCTAATTCGGTTTTATCAGGCTAATATGATTTGGCTGTCTATCCCTGCTTTGCTTCAATTAAATACCTTCAAAAGGTTTTCAGCGAAATTCGCTGCCAGTTGGAATATTTTAAAACTGGAAAAATATTGACTGAACGACAAGGATCCGAATTTTTATGTTTGAGTTCTTTTCATGTTCTACTGGAAAATTGTCCCTAGCTTTATTTGTACTGCAGCTGTTTTAAGTTTAAAACGGAATAGCAGAGTATGTCGCAAATTACATATTTGAATTTCGCTTTTGGTTTATTTCAAAGTTTTACAAACGGAGAGACTATACAGACACTTTACTTTCAGTTACAATTTTAGTGTTGACCATGTGACTTCAAGTGTCTGTTTGATAAATGACATTTATGCATTTTTATTACTATTATTCGTTGTGTAAGTTGCGTATTTAACTTTAGTTGGCATTTATGATAACATCTAATAGAGTAACATCGCCTATGTAATATAATGTATCTTATTAACAAAACTTTTGATGATTATATAATTCATTTAAATACTTTTTTGTTATTTATAAAATTCGAAAACTTATTTAAAATCGACATAAACTTCTTATACGAATAAATTATTATTATTTTTTTAAATCTGTGACAAAAGCACTATTTACAGCTGTTCTTCTTTAACCCTTTGAGGCGCGGTTGTTGCACCGTGAAACTGCCTTATTCCAACGCTTTCAATGCTAGTAGCAAGAAAATGTGGTTAAATAGTCCCATTCCTGAAAAAGAGCAGCGGTTGCCATCGACCCATTTAACTACCAGCAACACGGCGGTGATTCGAATCACCCCATCTGGCTCCACAGGGCTGAAGAAAATTTCTGACACAGCCGACTGTGCGGCGCGCAGCCAGCAGTTGAGTGGTTGGTTATGAAATAAGACTTTCAGTAAATAAACGGAGTATCTCCACTACTCAGAGCTTATTCTAACTAATCCGAAAAATTTCGTGTGGGGAGGAATATATCCCGAAATCTCCCCGGGGTATACACCCCTGGAACCTGATGTAGTACTCTGGTCTTCTTCTTCCTTTATTTTCTTTTAATCCGTCTAAATCATTATTTTCTAACATGATTAAGCGAGCAGTTAAGAAATACACGATTAATTTTGTATTAAAAAGTATTTTAATGAACGCACAGTGTTTGTACAACTCTTTTCTCAGAATATTTAGCAGTCAGGATTTCAAATTCGTATGAAAAATAACAAGTAAAAGCTTGAAAGGGAGGAAGAGAGAGAAATATTAAAATTGGAATTAAAAAAAAAAAATTACGTTCTTTGAAAATGATAATAAGTATGATAACACTGCTACAACTGCTATCAGTAATAGTACTAGTATAGAGTTCGTTTTCTAATAATAGAATGTTAAACCCAATTTTCCGAAAAAAAAATGCAGACAAACGAAGCATATAATTTCACATTTGAATTACAGATTTTCCTTACTGCGTGTAGAAGTAGTGCAGTAATTTGAATACAGCTGTAATTATGCACTTAAGACTTGGATTATTCGCAAATAACATGAACCCTGATTTAAGTCAATTTTATCTATAAACCTTCAATAAACATTTGTTTAAATTTTTCAAATTATATACATTAAAGTTCACTTTTTCTTGTGAAATACTGTACTTTCCTCAAGAGTCTGAAAAGTCCCCTCTAAAGTTTAGATGCTATTTTATTACACTAACATTTAATATTTCCAACTACACAAACTATCTAAATTCACCGATAATCTAACGATCTGGGATCAGGTATCTAAACGGCTCCGGTTATTGCAGGGGTTATGAATATATGCTCCAATTGCTTTTGAAGGAAAATTGATTTTTATGGACAATCAGACAATACGTCAAAAAGTGTTAAGTACTTCAAATCTTAAAAAAAAAAAAAAAATCTTAACTGAAATTCGAAGCATTCTAACCAGTCGTTGCAAAGATGATATTCATTTTCTGTTCTTAGCTCGTCTGACTAGTATCAGAATTGGACTAGTATCAGAAAAGTGGGAAAAGAAGAGGAATATCCGACATTGATTCAGCCCAATTATGTATAGTGTAAGCCAAACTTTTTTTTGGCAAGTATTTTTTATATGTTATTTAACAAATTTTTTAATCAATTTTCTATTAAACCTGATTTTACAGTCAGTTTTGTGTATCCCGACGTAGGTGCTTCAGTGCTGTTTTTTCATAATTGGAGTTTGCATGTAAATTATAAGAATTGACAATGAGGAATTTTGAAAATTTCTCAAAATAAATAAATAAACAGTTTATTTTCCCTAGTAATTCAATTAGTTCAAAAGACATTCAGCTTGCGATCTCATATCACAGGCTGAACGTCTTTTGAACTAGTTGTGCTACTGGGGTAACTATCTTTCTACAGAATAAAGTAAAAACAATTCATTTGATTTATTTAAATGCCATCACATGTAATTCAATAAAATATTTCATGACCACATAACTTCTAGCAACCAGTATCAAAATATATATTTATAGATGTTGTTTGAAATCTTTCATGACTGGAAAAATTACTTACGGTTACCTTTTTTTCCCAAAGAAAATTTTGGATATTAGAATGTACAACTAATTATAGGAAATGTCATTTAAATTATATCAGTGCATATAAGAATTTTTACTAACGAAAATTTCATAAGCTTCTAGAGAACAACAGTAGATTTAAAAAAACCAACTTTAAAAAAAGCTTTTTTGACCTGAACAAAATCTACAGCAAAATGTTACCCAAGAGAAAATTTCTTTTGGTAGGAGAAAATTAAAAAACAAAGCTTAATCGGTCTAAACAAAATGTACAAGAAAAAAATGTTACTGTTAGCAGTACCTTTATTTTCATTTGGCCTCGAACTTGGATTTGCTACTGCTTAGTATGGGAATGAGTTTTATTTATACAACTGACTTTTTTATACACATTTACCTGCGTGCTGAAAGTTTCAAGCCGATTGGTCAAAAAGTTATCAAGACGCTTTAAAATATAGAACTGCCGGAAAAATTGCTAAAATAACACACTATTACAGATAAAAAGAAACACTTTTTATTTAAGGAACTTTCAAAGAAGGTTTCTTCTGCTTTTTTCTAAATATCTGTTCTTTCTTTTGAAAATATTCGTCTAAGGAGTCGGAGCTGGTTGGTTTCTTTTAAATTTGAAAATTGCTGAAATTTTGGAAAATTTATAATTTTTAAAATTGCTAAAAAACGGTTTATTTATTTATTTACTTATTTTTCGCAAATACTCAAAGTCATCAGTTTTATGGAACTGAATGTCTCAAAATAAGGAAATTGTGAGAAATCTGTCATAACCAAGAAAATTAACCCTCAGATTTTTAACCCTCCAAGTTGTTGTGACGTAAGATCCCGCCCACTTAGTTCCAGTTTTCACTGCAATGCGTCTATAATCAGGCCCTGATTACCTCACAAGCCAATTAGGCCACGGCCTGGGGCCTCCAAGAGTTAGGTGGCACCAAAATATTAACTAGTTCAATTTCTAGTCCGAAAAGAAATGAGATATGAGAGCTAAAATTTTTAACAGCAATGAAAATAGATAAATAGATGCACTTTGGCAGCACATACCGTTGGGCAAAAGGGTTTGTTTACTCTATATTCAGGGATAAAACAAACGTCATGTTAAGACCCTAAGAATTCCGCCATGGAATATTTATTGACGTGACGTCATTTGATTCCGAAAAATTACTTCTACATTAAAAGCTAAAAATTTGTAAACTTTAATTTAAACTTTTGTACAGGACAGAGTTTGAAGCTAAAGCGTCCCCCCCCCCTTATGTGTGAAATTGCGAAGCAATACCGGTAACTTACGATTATAAGTAGTATGACCAACAAGAAATGACCGCTCAGGAGCCTCGCAAAAGTGGTAGGCCTAGGGTCGCCGAATTTCTTAGTCGGGCTCTGTCAATAATTTAAATTGTTTACGACACTTAGGTATGGAAAAATGCGTTTTGATATTAAAACTTGACAGTAATTTAGGAACTTATTTTTTAATAATTACAAATCTTCTTGTGCAAATTTTATTATTTTTTATAATTTTAATGCTGCATAAAATTTTTACCGTGAAAACAATTTTACATTATTTGCCCATTTCCAAGACGGTCAGAGGGTTTAAAGTAGATGTTATCCTTCTGTGAAACTGTGTGCATACATTCAAAATAATAAATAAATTTACATTTGGCAGAAACGTATAGACATAGCGTGCGGGTTACAAGTACGTATGTCTTTACGGGCGCTGAAGTTTGAATCTTTATTTGTTAACGATCCCTTAAGAGATTTGCTATATAGCTAAAAATTAGGTTTCAATCATTCTATTTCTTTTTTCTTTCTTTCTTCATCTGCAAGTGCATTTACACAACAATCCCCTTTTAATTTGCGATGCAAATGGAAACGAGTTACAGTATCATCATTAATTTCTCATTTTTTATTTATACGAATTTTGATTGAAACGGAGAGAAACACTCACGGGGATTCCGAGAGAAGGAAAAAGAAAGAGAGAGAGAAAAAAATATATACATAAACTATGTACACACACATCTTGCATGCTCCGTAAAAAGCTTCCTCCCAAGATTTCCCCCCAATTTCTTCTTAAGCTCCTAGACTCTATATCAGAAGCTTAAAACGGCCGAGATATTCAATTAAGCATTTGGAATATTTTTTGAATATGAGAATTCATTTAGAGAGAAAGGTTGGGGGGGGGGAGGGGGGTTGTAGTTTCTCCTCTTTTTCTACAATTTTTTTTTTCGTCTTTTTTTATCAGAACCACCCCTCGTTCTTCTGAAGCTATAAATATGCATGTAATCTTACACTGGGCGAAGTAAAAAAATAAATAAAAAATAGCATTTTCATAGCTACTAAGACACACAACGGTTATAATTACGAGCTTAAAAAAAATGTTAATGGAAAGCGTAAGGGAAAAAAATGATAAATAATTAAAATTAAGGGTATACTCGCGATGCTAATGCACTCAAGAGTTCAATTACAAAAAACGAAGGCCAGTTCAAACACGCAAGATGATAGGAAAATTTAATTTTCCTTAAATCATATCTCCATACCTGTGATAGTTATTTATAAAATAATGAAATGATATTGATGGAAACCTGCTTTTAATTTTTCCCTGCATGCATTTAAAGGAACGCACTTAGATTTATATATATATTTACCTTTAAATAAATTATTTTATATATCTCTGATACTTTTAATTATTTTTAAAAGCGAAACATAAGGGAATACTCAAAGCTTTTAATATCGTTTTCAAGTGTAAAGTAGCTGAAAAAAAAATGATTGTTTTGATATTACTTTTTTTACACATTCCATTTTTTACATGTTTTCAATAAGCGAGTATTTACAGATGATGATAAGGGGTTTATTTTCCCAAAGAACGTATTCGAAACCTTTCAGAAAGGTTTATTACAAATTGTATTACATATTTTTCAGTACTCCACTTTTTAATGTTTCTGGTGTATTCATGTCTTTAAGAAGCAATAAAAATATTTTCCGAATTTCTTACCTTAAACAATTACTGAAACGCTTAGAAGTTGAAACATTCATAAAAAACCAGTTTCTTACTTGAAAGGTAAACGTAGAATCTTTTAACACAGGCCTAACAATCAATTGTTTCTATGTGTGGAAAGATCTTTTGTAAGCATTGTTATTACTAATATCCCCAGAGCGATTATCTTCTGATGCAAAAATGATGATAATAATAATAATAATAATAATAAATATGTAAATAAATAAAAATTTTAAAAACGTTCTTTTTTAACCTCTGTAATATCAACTCGCTGACGAGCACAAATCCTTAGAAATATTATTTTCATCTTGACAAAAGGAACAAGCTGAAGAAATTGACTGAAACACCTCGCGATGAAATTTAATCTTTGCGTTTAAAAAATAATTCTTCAGAGTGAGTTTTTCCTGTTGTTAATTTTTAATGTGTGAAAATAGAATAAGTAGGAGTAGAAAATATTTTCCATTGTGATTTTCAAAAAACTGAATCAACTTTTAACTTTACTAGTTGCTACATCATGAAAGAAAAAAAAAATAAAAATAGAAATGTGGTGTTACGGCCAGTTATCTGCGCGAGGGATATAGGCCAAGAGGGGGGAGGGTTGCCCTCAGTGAGGGACTTTCTAAGGGATCCTAACACGCATTTCCTCAAAGAAAAAATTAAATGGAGAGGGTTAATATCAGTTCATGGTTTTCAAATCGTAATCGAATCGTTTGTTTCAGAACCCGTTAAATGGCATTTTTTCACATTATGCTTTTTTTTAATGGAATCTGTAAATTCATAACCGCATATTGTAAGTAAATTCATAACCGCAATCATAAACGCATATTGAGTGAAGAAACAAATAACTTGTTATTTCGTCTTATGAGTTGTTATTCATATCAAACAATGAGTGTAGTGCATAAATGCTGTCAAATTGCATTACACATTGCATTTCAGCAGTAAATCTAAGTAGCTGCTGTTCAGGTTTTAATAAGCCTTTGTGGCAGGGGGAGCGTTTTACTCTGGTACACTTTATTTGGAGTTGGACTTCGATGTAGCATTAAGAGCTGTTACCAGATAATATAAAATCCCCATTCAAAGTATACAGACAGAGGAAACCGAAAACTGTAAAGATGGTGTCAAGCATTTTATAAATGTGTTACGTTCTAAAAAGTCACAGGGACGTTCCTGGGATCTCTACAGGAAGAATATGCGCTTTTATAAAGGTATACGTGTCATTAAGGGTGTATCCTACTATATAGCTATTCTGATCCCTGCCTCATTGACTAGCTGATTCTGGAGCATTTCCGGTTTAACCACTCCAAGACAGAGAGGTGATGCTAAAAAATCTCTCAACTACATTATTTTTTTTATCTTTAATAATTTTGTCGGTTTCTGATATTAGACTTTACAAAAACAATATACTAATACTATTTTTACCTATGAACGCTATAGTTATAATGAGTTATTTGTGTAGATTTAATTAATATATAGCATTTTGTAAGTATAAAGTCTTATTCTATATGAAAAATTATTTTAAAAAGTATGTTGTGCTTAAGTAAATAAGTATAGTTTATTAATTTGCGGTTTTCTTTCTTAAGTAGAACACAGAACCAAAATAAGTTATTTAGCTTTGAAATCTATACTTATTCATAAAAAAATTCGTTTTATTACAAAAATCCAGAAGTCCGTATTTATAATTAGTTTTAATCAATGAGTAATAACCATAATTTACTTACAATCAACAATCCTTTCGAGAGTTAATTAATACTCCAAATTTTGTTGAGACTAAAAACATTATATTAGAATAAAAGCTAGAACATTTTTTACCTAGATTTTCTAAAAGTTTCAAAAAGTACACTTAGCAAGTTTCTGAAATAAACACTGCATTTTATATTAGCGTCATTTTGATGTCGGGTCCTAAAAACTGGAAAATCAACGAATCCAAGAGGTCCTGAAGTAAAAATTTCCCCTGACATAAAAATAATTCCGTAAAGCATCATATTTCCATTTTGTCTGAACTGCCCCTAGATTTTTTTTTAAACGGAAATCCATTCGTATTGAAATTAATAATTTTACATGTTTAATCTTTTTTCTTGATACAGTAATCGAACTTTGAAACAGGTGTAAATTTCCACTCGGGAATTTTTTACTCAGACTTTCGTACACGGATATGCAAGAAAGGGTTAAAGAACTCCTGAACTTGGGTTTCCCCCCTGAACTACCATACAGTACAAAGGGTGAGCGCAATGGTTGAATATCTTGTCCTTTAAAGGTCGATACTGAATACGTGAGTTTCGTTAACCCTTTCAGTTTCCGGAACGTATCTCACACGTTTTTTACACCAATCATGTAGTGACACAAGTTTCAAGAGCCTGTCTATTGTATCGATGTTTTTCTTGCATTTAAAACAAGTAATTTATAGCAACTGTAAAATAAGAAGTGTTTTGCAACAATTATTGAAAAACGGGTTTTTTTTCTGTCCATAGTTAGACAGGAAGAAGGGTAGAGAATTAGTATGCTGTTTTTCAAAATATTATGTGAGTAATTATTTGAAAAAAATATACATAGCTAAAAGTGATCAAACGTTATAAGGAAGCGAAAACAGTCATAATGTCTTAACTATTAATTTACAAGTTCCTGTCTCTGACTCAAACATTGCATTATATATTTCAAAGAAATAATAATAATAAAAATAATCATAAAGAAAGTGAGAAAGATCATTTAGCTGTAATACAAACTTTTTAATTTTAGTATCGTTCCCTTTAAATATCAACACGTGTAAAATTCTGTAGGAAACGGCGTTAGAAATTAAGTTCAACCCAGGAAAAGACAGTATTTTTTCTTTTACTATAAAGCAAGGAACTAGGAATTTTGTTATTAAATAAATTAAATTTAGCATTTATTTTTGGTCAATAATGTATAGCTACAAAATGTAGTTCAAGAATTTAACCTATTAAAAACAATTAAATTTCGATAAATTTAAAATAGTCAAGCATCAAAAGTTTGATTTTTTTTTAATATTACTTCTTCGACAAAAGAAAAAAAAAGAAGCATCGCTTGAATAAAAATTTTACATAAATTTTCAACTAAATTTTTACTGAACTAAAAAGAGATTTGTTCTTAAGAACAAACTGAGAAATTCACCATTCTCTATTTTTTTATAATTTTCTATTTAAAAAATATTTATTAATTTTTTAAATAATGAATTAGTGAAACAGTGTAAATTAATAAGTATGTATGAAATAAATTTAAAATCTACGACGAAAGCAAACAAGAAAAATACATTTTTCTGAAACAAAAATGTAATGACATCAAACAGTTTGCATAAAAATGATCGATATATCATCTGTACAATTTTCCATATTCTTTTAATATTGTGACAGATAACTATTGTAATTTTTTAAAATCAATAAAATTTAGATTCAGATTGAATCAACATTAATTACAAGCCTAAAAAGTTTTTTTTTTACAGAACTCTGCTATGAAAGGTGAAGCTAATTTCAGTATTGGATGTAAATATTATTATTAATTGATTCCTTTTCGGCTTTACAAGCACTGCGACCTGATATTAGGTATTTTTTAATCTATATTAAAATCAAACTTATTTACTCTTACGATTATAAATTACTTATACAAATTATTATTTATTCAAACAGTTATAAAATGCTGAATGACTATCTTCTAGTTCTCTAAAATCATTAAATTTAAAAACATTTAATTCACTTAAAGTCAAATTTCTCATATTTAAGTATTGTTTTCTGATTGTTTAACTAAAAAATGTATAGACATATAAACTAAATAAAAATTTGAGTTTAGAACATCATTTAAAATTTGTTAATTCTAATTTTTTAGAATAATGTTTTAACGCGTACCATTTTAATATAAAAATATTGCAAGTAATGAATGCTTACAAATATATCATAGTTTTTATGGTCTAGTAGATATGAATACAGTTTTTGAGAAGATAATAAATATGCTTGGGACAAACAAAATTAATTCTTTATTTTTAAAATATATACCATTCGAAACAAATTCTTGTATAAATGATTTTATGATGGATTTTTCTGTCTAAGTTAGCTGTTAATTAATTAAAGATGCTTCCATTATATTTAAAAATTATATTTAATTTAAAAAATAAAATTTATATTTTATGCAAAGAATTTTTTAAAAGAAAGAGTGCTTTTAGGAAAAGGTTAAAAAACAATATATTTTTTACATAGCAAAGCAAAATATGAATAATATTAAAAAGATAAGATCAATATTCAAATGATCCCAATTATGATTATTAAAAGAAAAATTGGATGTCATTATTTTGACATAAAATCTGTAGCGTTTAAAACAAATTGGGAAATCGTATATTATGAATAAAAAATAAATTATTTGGTTTGAACACACATGTACAGAAAAGGCACAGGAATGACACTGTATGCACGTTTTGGATGGTATGAGAGGTCCACCCTTATTCAGGGAAACGGTTGGAAGCTCAAGAAAAAGAAACTCAAGGAAAGGCAGCTCAAGGAAAATTAACTTTTAGAACTATTTCGGTACGTACGTATTTATTTATTGTTATTTATCTTTAGTTTCATTCTCAACACTTTTAATATAATATATCATGCTTGTTACTTGTAAAACTATACAACAGTAGATGCAAGAAGATATGTTCAATAACAAATAAGTTGAGTTAAAAATATCTGAAAATCTTAAAGCAAAATGCTATTAAAAAAATACAATAAAACTAATAAAAATATTTTTTTCTAAATAAGCTTAAATTTTCAGAAGGTATACTGTTACCATAAATTAATTCCATAGGCCACAAATCAAAGTAGATATCCATATATTTTAAGGGTTTATCCAGCAAGTCATATAGCATTAGAGCATTCTTAAAACCATACAGCTAAGTTTTCCTTTAAAAAGTTTAAAATCAAGTACAGTTTTTGCAACTGCTCCACACCTTGAATGATCCATGCTCGCTTCCCAATGAATTATTTCAACTGCGGCACGTGGCAAAAAAAAAAGAAACCGCACGCGACTCAATATATTTATTTACGCATATTTCCAAAGCGGAACAATATGTTTTGGGGCAAAGGTAAAAGAACTCCTGAACTTGGATCTCCAAAAAATCTATAAAAACACAATAGGTTTGGGAAGCTTTAGCCTTTAAAGGTCGATATCAAACTCCAGTATTTCGTTTCCTCTTTTAGGTTTCCGGGACCCCTTTCGAGCTGTTCCCCTAAACTCTCAAAATGCGATGCGAAAGGGGTAATATATCTTTTTTTTTTTCCTCCTTCTCGCAGCCCTATTGAAGGCTTAGCCGCAGTTATGTGCATTTTCGGGTGAATTGAATAAAGTTCAATCGAGTTCAAAGACGAAACAGAAAGTGCACTGGATGCGGAAGTGACATTTCCCTGTTATTTTGAATGAAAAAAAAAAATGATTATGAAAAATACTGCTAACATCCCTAACCGACATAAGCCTTTTTTCTGTGAAAATGAATGGGAAAAGATCGAAAGTTCAACAAATAAGTAAATAAAAATTTAAATGTGTGTTAGAAATTTGCTGTCACTTACGGCTGTTTTAACCTTTTGCTCACCATTGCTTTTCCTTTCCATTTGCTTTATTAGATATGAACTTTATGTTCTGGCGGTTAACAAAAATTATTTTGGGGCCCCGGTGGATAAGACGCTGAAAATTGGTAGATGGCTAAAGTGTGAAGGTCCAGGATTAAAGGTTCGATTCCGTGCGGTCATCGAACTAACGATCTGTGGTTTTGGACGGTTTTCTACAATGAATACTCGTTTAACCTGTTAAAAGGTAATCCGCTTAACCCTTTGAGGCGCAATCCTTTCCCAATGCTGAAAAAAGGGCAGCTGTTGCCATCGCTCGACTTAACTACCAGCAAGATGGCGGACGATCGAAACGTTCATCGCGTGCCACCCATCTAGAGACCCCTTTTTGACGCAGCTGGCTGTGCCGTCTCTAGATCTGTGGCACGAAATGAACGTTTCGATCGTCCGCCATCTTGCTGGTAGTTAAGTCGAGCGATGGCAACGGCTGCCCTTTTCTCAGCATTGGGCAATCTATCCAGATGTTCTCGCATTCTTCCATTTTTCAGCAGATGTCAGTGCTATGTAAAAATAATCGTAACCATTTTTTTAAGGGAAATGACGTGCTGAAAAGTAAAAGATTCTCGTGGAGCTATGTGACCCGCACTTATTTTTATAGAAATCAAATCTATTCTTCGTGACTGGCAACAGTCAAAGCGTCAGAGTTTGGTGTTCCCAGAGCGGGAACACTGCGCATTAAAGGGTTAAGGCATTCCTCTCTTTGACAGATAACCTAGTTTGCTTTATCTGTATAAGTATAATTAACCTATTCATTCTCATTGTTGCAGAGGAGAGGGAGCAGGGATTCATCTTCTGTACCTGTAAAGATCTTTTATACAACTTTGCTTTATTCCAACGTATTAGAAGACTTTTTCAAGATAGAAGAAGTGAACGGATTAAAGCAAATAAACTCTAAAATATTTTCTATCACTGCTCTTAAAGCCTAAATCTATGAGATTTATTACGTTTCTTCATTTAGTGTTGCTTATTCATAGTATTTGCAGTATTTTCAAGCCCAGAAGCATATACTTTTATAAACTTCAATAACATATAATTGTTTTTTTTTTCTTCTAATAGATGAACGTTTGCAAAATAACTGTAAAAAATGAATGCTCAAAAAGCGTGATGCACTGGAATTCTTCAGTACGTTCCCTCAAAAGAGCCATTGCTGCTTGTTTCATTCGCTTTTTCATTACAATTTCAATGAAGATGTCAAGTATTAATAAATTTTAAAATGTTTTATAGTGTTGTTTTGCAACTGTTGCAAGTTTTTTTGAAATCTTTCCTCTCCCCAGTCCCCTTAATTAAATCACTAAATAAATAAAGCATTCGATGCACATTCAAAAGATAAAATTTTATAAAAATTCTCAGAATAGTGCTTAAAAGCAAGTAAATATTTGACAGTTGCAAACTGTTCCCTTTCTAGACCTTTAGGCATAAAATGCCAATAAAAAGATAGAAGACAAGTCTATTCATTAAAAGGCCAAAATACACATGCAGTACCAACATATAATATCATATTTATTAAAAATTTGTTATTAAAATATTTGTACACGAAGAATGAATTTTCTGTTTTGAAAATAAAAGTCCAGTAAGAAAAAGCTGCTTCGGAAGAAATATATCATGGTCAAAACTTTGAAGTTATTAGAAACTGTAAACAAATCGTTTTTAAAACATTCACATTTGAAACATCTTCAAAGATTAAATTAAACTTTTAAAAAATGTCTGGATTAGTCAAGCATTTCATTTACTTTCCGTTTTACTTAAATGAAACACTTTCAGCTAGTTCAATTTTCTTTTAACTCTCTTTTCATCTAGACTTGTTTCATATTTCAACTTTGTTATCAACAATATTAGAAAATCAAGATCTTTTATTCTATTTATATCTTCTCAAATAAAAATGCCTTTTTTCACTGTGTGAGTAAATGCTATTAATGTTTGGATGAATCAGTTAAGTCAGTATTTTCAATCGATATATTTCAAGCTTTATTATTCATACGTCACGGGTAAATTTGAGATGTATGAATGTCATACAAGTATGCGTATAATATTAGTATACGAATAAAACAATGTATATGAGCTTTAATTAATTTTTAAAACTAAAATATAAAATGAAGAATAAATATTTTTAAAAATAATTTTTGTGAATGAAACGGGATTAAATTAAACTAATTTAAATGCAAATCAGGGGTTAAGAGTAAATTTCTTTTATGAAACTAGTTAGAAAAATCTACTGTATTCAAATAAACAAATAAAAATGAAATATTTGTTAGAAAAACTAATATTACATTGTTTGACTACTCATCAGATTTTTGTTATTTATGTATGAAAACAAACCATTTTGTTTATTCTAAACAGTTATGCTAAAGAATATTATTAGGACTTCAATCCGTCCTCACTTCTCGATTGTGCACTTTTGGACAAATTTCTTCTGTAATTCATCATTAAATATGTCAATTGCTTAAAGTTGCTGTTTGAAAATCTTAACAATCATACGGCTTAGAAATGGTCAGGAGTTGAAGTACATATTTCAGATTCACACACACAAAAATATCGAACTTGTCATATATAGTACGGAGGTATTTTCGAACTTGTGAAACTTATACAAGCTCGAAAAAGGTTACAACAACAAGCAGATAAATGCTTAAAATATAAACCATCCATTAAAAATAAGGAAAGTTAGTATATTTTCAGCTAAGTATATTAGCTTTAGGTGGAATAAACTTGCATGTTAAAAAATTAAAAAATAATAAAATAAAAATAAAAAAATAAGAAATGCATCCTATATACAGGATGATCCAAGAGGATTCAGAATCCCATAGCAATGTTTGGTCGGGAACATCGTCCTCTTGTACCTTTTAATAATCATTTAGGAATAACAGTGAACTTTCTGACTATGGTTCGTCAAAAAATAATGGATCTTTCACAAAAAGCACTTAATTAAAATTGATTAGTAAGAAGATTGATTACTAAAGTGCTAATTATAAAATGGTTACAAGAATGATCATACAATGATTACAAGATTGATTATTAACGGGTAACTGAAAATAAACGTTTCCGACCCCACACCTATGTGATTCAAAACTGTCTTGGTTTCCTCTGCCTCCAATTAAATTTTTGTCTATGAGTTTCGAAACACCCTGTATATACAGCTGAGCCCGCTTAGTGTAACACATTTTCAGTGTATTAAACCCAGTAAATTATCGATGTGGAGAACGGATAATGAAATAGCCCGGTTAGTAGAATAATTTTTCGTAGCGAGTTGGCTATTCCATCAAGCTATTTCAACTGTATTTTTGTCTTACACGTGGAACCGGATGGCCTAATTACTTTATCTATCCAGTATATCACTGCAGATAACTTAACTGAACAAGAAATATCTAGTCACACAAACAAGCACATACACATACTATCACAAGCATAGCACAAACACAAAAAAATTATCTTCGTTAAGCTTTTTTGAGGTCACTTATTCCATTTTTATGAACGTAAATTAATATATTGCTTGATTTTCGATACATTTTCTTCTATCTTTTCTTTTAAACACAAATAGAAAAGTTCACGGGTTTCTTCACCTTTGACAGCCAAAATATGTGATGGCAGAAAGGGTTAACAGCCTTTTTGAATGTCAAGGAAACAGAAGGTGTTAAAAAAGGATGTTCGCGGAGCAGAAAAATTCGAATGTCGGAAGCGTCGACATCTGGCACTGATTAAAAGGTTTGCTTCAGACCCTAGAATAAGAAGGGTCTTTTTTTCTTTATACAAAGTTTAAAAATAAAGATTACATCTTATAATGTAGTGATGAATATTTTTAACGCTTTTCGTGGGGTATGTTTGATATTCTTGATAATCAAGTAATTAAAGTTATTATTTTTTTTTCCTAAAAATTTATGCGCTTTGAAGTAATCAAGTTAAACTGATTTTGAAGTTAAAACATGGAAAATAAAAAAATGCAAAACGCAGAGATTATAAAATGATTTCTAAGAAAAATTATTGGTTATAATCAATAAGAAAAATAATCTTCATTACCATTCATTCAATTATCATCCTTTCACCTTGTTCCTTAATTCTTTCAAGTGCATGTGTCCTGTTACAGATACTCCTATAATTAATTGTACTTTAAATATTCTCAATGTAACACTTGCACTGGTATGTGTCAATAATGCATTTATACAAAAGTTTCATGTCTAATTTAAAAATATTAAAACTAATTAAATAATTTGTATTTTCGTTAGGTTATATATATATATATATATATATATATATATATATATATATATATATATATATATATATATATATATATATATATATATATATATATGTATATATATATATATATATATATATATGTATATATATATATATATATATATATTTATATATATATATATATATTTATATATATATATATATATATATTTATATATATATATATATATATATATATATATATATATATATATATATATATATATATATATATATATATAGGGGATATAGGGGATATATATTGAAGAGGGGACCTTGAATTTTCAATTATTTTTAATTAAATTAAATATAGATTTTAATTTTTGTTACTGAATTTAGGGGAATAGTAGAACATTATACCCGAAAACTTTTGTCTTTAGCCTGGAAAAGCTCAGCGGTGTCGTTTGGTACCAGCAATTATTATCTTGAAAAACCCCATTTTGCTTGGGTAGCGTAATAGCACAGCGGTACATTTGGTACCAGGAATTTCTAAATAAAATTATTCAAAATTTTTGCTAAGAAAAAAAAAAGTGTTTTATGTTAAAGTTAGAAAAGAAATGAACAAGGAAAATAAAATTTGAGAAAAAGAATTTGGCCTTTGCCGGGTTAAACACCTTACAAAGAACACGGATAAACACAGCCTTATAGATAATTCTATGGATATGCAATCAAACTCGCTTAGTGGAACAGCCAATCTTCCACGAAATTTTATTCCGATAAGCGGGGAAATTTCACTGTCCGGGATCGCAATGACTAATTATTATAGTCTGTACATTAAAAATGTATTACAGTAAGCGGGATATTCCTTTAACTGATAACATTTAAGAACTGTATACTTTAGTTTACTGATATTTCACCTCGATGGATTGCCTAAAATTTAAATTCAAAAGAAAACGAACAATTTTGTTTGGCGAAAAGTCATGTCTGTAGACTGTAAAAATAACAGTCTTCTGGAAACAAATATATATTTTTAAAAATTCATTTAATCAGTTTATTTAAAAACTTATACTCAGAAAATTAAATTATACATAGAAATTTTTATAACTGTTTTCTTGCATTCTATCTTAATAATTAAAAATAAAGTACAAATATCCTGCATAAAAAACATTTTGCCTCACACTGAAGATATGTAACGAAAAAATTAATGAAATGGAAAATAAATTTGTTTTTCACATTCAATTAGTATCATATATTTCTAAGATTTTATTGCTGAAATGTATGAATAAAAAAAAAACTTCATTGAGCAAAATCAAACTTAAATTTAAAATGAAAATATTTTTTTCGTATGCGAAATATCATTGAAACAACATATTTATTTGTTTATAATTGTATAAAATAATGGACAAAAAATAAAATGCACATCAGGGTTTTAAAATACAATTAAAGAAATGAGGAAAATGTATTTATTTCATTTTTTCAACCGAATTTAATTTAATTGACAAAAAATTAAGAATTATTTAGGCAAAATTAATATTTAAATAATTAGACTTCAGTATAAAATAAATTATGACTTCTTTCAGTTAAAAAAGTCTAAAATTGCTAATAAGTTTTTTAATTATTCTTGTTAAAATATTTTTAGTCGACTATCAAAATTAATATTTCATTTACTTTGGAATAAAACTACATTCAGTTACCACGACCTCTTACTTTGAAAGATGGTTATAAAGATTTCAGACTTTTGTAAAACCGAGCTTTCTAGAACTCTAATTAGTATTTCAACTACCTAATTCGGTTCATTAATCATGTTTTTTTCCATAGAATCGGTATGTCGTAATTAAATCTATAAAGTACGAAAAGAAAAAATCCGAAGTCAAAATTCTAAGAAACGGGCTACCTGTTCCTTGTTATACGAATACTTTAATTTGAATTCAAAAATCATTTTTCTAAGTTTTGTACCCTCACTAAACCACGATTTGAACATTCCATTTTCTTTTTCAACACTGTTTTTTAAAGTTCTTTTTCCAATTTAATACTGTTCTTTTAAAAAATCGTGAGATAAATAAGTAAAATAAAAGTAAGCATACAACGTGAAATGGTCTAAAGTTTTTGAGTGACTTCTCATACGCCGTACTTGGCAGTTTCATAGCGATTAAATCTATTAAGTCTATTGAAAATTTTAGAAAAGAAAATCTAGAGCATACAAAATTTTGGCTAAATATGTATTTCTAGTATTTTCATTGAAATTATGTGATTAAAATGGTTATTGTACATAAGAACTTATTGATTGTTTTGCAAGAAAATTATCTGAATTTCTTACAATCGCTTAAATGTTTATATTATTTTCCTCATTAAAGGCCGATTTTTTTAATAATCTAGTCTACTTTTTAATCAACAGCCTATACATAATAATTTTTGTACCTCAAACTTTGAGAGTTTATAATAGGAGAATGTTTACAAAAAATTTACTATGCCACATTAATTAATTGTCTCTTAATTAAAAAATACTCAAACCTGTAGTTTAAAAAAATACTTTCGTAACCATGAACACAGAAAAAATTAATTGCTCTAGACTCGAAAATTTTCATCAAATATTTTCAAACCCTGTACTGAGATGAAAGATAAGCTTTAAATCCTAAAAAAAACCTGTTACATCATAAAGATTTCCTAAGTGTGACATATTTCGCAAAATTTTGAATTTTTGATAATTTTTTCTGAAGGTTTCATAACTGGCATGGATATATTGCTTAATACAGCTTATGAAAAGTCGCCCAAGAAATTTTCGAGTTCTCGATGTTTTTTTAATTTACTGTATAATATGTTCGTAAATTTCCTGATTTTTGCACATAAATTAAAAAAAAAATGTCAGGGGCTTGAAAATGATACCTCTTCACAGTTTATATTATGCACTTTAGTAATCGTTAAACCTGTATACGGTACGAAACTTTTGAAAAAAAAAATCGGAACATTTTCAAAACTTGTCACCTTTAGAAAAGTCTTGCTACATAGTTCCATCTTTACGAATATTTTTTAAAGTTTCATAAAAGTCACAAATTTCCCATTGTTACAATGTTTACTGAAGCTTATGAAGAATCATTCTGCATTTTCTTTAGTCTCTGCAATTCTAGTAGTTAGTTTATTTTAATGCGTTTCAAGACCTTGAAGTATTTTTGTTTCCACGAACTGCAACCTCAAAATATATCTGTACACCAGGACAAGAATGACACAGACTAGTATGCGAGATAAAATAACTACGTAAAATAACACAGATAAAAGGTACTCATCAAGCTGTACACGTGTTTCGATAGAAACAAATTTCGATCTTTTTCAGCAACAGCGAAATTTCGTGCACAGTGTGGGACTGAGGACTGGAAAACGTAAACAATAAACAAAATCCGGTAAAAGTAGTCTCAGTCTGTGCATGGACTTCCGCTGTTGCTGAAAAAAAGAATCGAAATTTTTTCGATCGAAACACATGTACAACTTTATCCCAGACAGCAAGCATAGGTTCTCTGAACGTTAATTAGCGTTCAGAGAACGATTTCGGAACGATTATAGACGGTTAGAGAACCTGTGTGTGCTGTCTGAGATAAGTACATTTTATGTGTTATTTTACAAAAAGTACCACCCAGCCTCGCACACAGGTTCTCTGAACGTTTATAATCGTTCAGAAAACGTTCTCTGAACGTATATTAACGTTCAGAGAACTTATGCGTGCTGTTTGGGCAGTTTCTTTTGCGTGTTTTTTTGTCCATTTTGTATAAAATCCAACAAAACAAAACACCAATTTACCATAGTTGTCTTAGGCAAAATAATATCATATATAACATAATTCATTGCGGTGTTTAATGAAAGTATATTATAATGAAATGCAAAGCTTTTCATTACACCCGCTAGTCCAACCCTCGTTCAGCTGCAACTTAGAACTCGCAGCGGAATAGAACCCTGTGATGTAGAATTTATGCAAAAATTCACGGAACTCGAAATTCACACGAGCAGGATACGTGCCGGCAAACATTTGGGACAAGACGGGAGTATTTAAGTTCGGTTAAAGAGAATTCTTTATACTAAGAGAAGCACTAGAAGAGGAAAACTCCAGTATTCTCTTAGTCTGGGGCGAAGGCTTTACTCACAGAGTGTTTTAATTGATTTGTAATCCAGCAAAGTGCGTTCATGGTACAACTCTCTACATGGTGTGAATTTGTGTGCTGCTGGATTAAACTATACTAAATTTTCATTCGATGAAAGAGGTTTTATAATTGTTTTAAGAATTGCAGTTTACAATTAATTTTTCACTTTTCCCACTGTGTTCAATGTTATTTTTTAAGTGCACATTGGATTTAGCAGAGCTTTATATGTAAGAGTCGTGCGAAATTTATCAGAAGAAAATCAAATTATTAATACAGTTAATGTTTTATCATTTAGTAATTTTGTATATTTATTTTTGGCTCTGGAAACTATCTAAAACAATAATTATTTAACCATTTAAAACATATTTTTCTTGTAATATTCACATAACAGATAATTACAACAGAATATTGATTTATTGACATATTACAAATATACTTTTCTGATTAAATTTCAAATTAAAGAACGATAGCCATAATATTAACTAATTAAATACTTTGACTCCACCAATTGTCTGACTAATTATTTAACTTTTACAGCTGTTAACAGTTTTATGAATTTTCACGTACTGAAATCTTTTTTCCATTTTCGTTTTAAAATCCTAGTTAAGTGAACATTTTGAATACTTTTCCAATTTTGGAAGTAGATTATTACTATGCAAAACAAAGAGGAATAGGAAAAGCCCAGTATATATTAAAGAAATAGAAAAGTATCTAGCCTATCATGTCTAAAACTGAAATTTCTCAGACACATCAAACATGAATTTGAGTGTCATGCGTTTGATTTCACTGTTTATCAAAACGCAATTAAGCAAAAATGTTTAACTTCATTATAACACTTTCTTTCATTTTTGAAAAATTAGCTTATTTTGAATTTTGTAGCTTGCAATTATGTCACTGAAATAAAAAAAATCCCTTTTTTCAAAAAAATTCATTTATATATACGGCGCAACTTAGCGTGTAGGAAGTACAATAGAAATGTCAAATATTTCTTTTACTTACAAGGTACATTTTAACATTACAATATGATCGGCATACTGTCATTATTCTCTGAACAAACAGTGAAATCGTTTATTTATATATTAGAGCTTTACAGTAATTATATACATTTAAAATTTATAAATCGTTTAAATTTAATGCATTTATAAAAGTACAAGAAATCACTTATCTAAAATTTCAACGTAAAAATAATAGCATGAAGGTAATATTGTATGGCGCTGGGAATATTAAATGTTTCGCAAGAAAACTAAGAAGCAAAATTTGTACACTTCAGCTAAAAAGTATTCATCTTTTATTACCCAGGCTTACAAAGTATGCACAATTAACATTCACTCAAGAGAAATAATTTCTAAAGACCCGATAATAAGCTAACGAAACAAAATGAAAATAAAGAGGGCCCATGCGCATGGGACAGCATAGTTCAAAGCAGGAAGAAATTCGTTCCTTAATCTTCAGGATTCAATATCTCCTCCTGGTGTCTCCAACGGTGGTCTTCGGAATCAAGACCACGTTTCTACCACCATTTTGTTTCTGTGCAATAAGGTGACCAAGTATACACAATTTTTGGGGGGAACAGTCTCCAATTTCGGATGTTTTATTTATTTATTTTTTTAATTATTGTTTTTTTTTGTTTCGGAAAAGTAAAACAACAATAGGGAACAAAATTTTAATTGTAATATTTATTTATTCCCGAATTTATAAACAAGATCAAGTTTCTTCCGTTTTATGAATGTTAATAGTTGAATAAATAGAAGCCTATTTAAGAAAAGCGTTAAATTTATAAAATGTCCCCAATTTTTCACGTAGGGCTCGTTCCTCCATGTCTGCTCTTTGCAAAGACGGAGAGAGGGTGGGGAGGTGCCATGGGGGCCAGGGCACCCTCCAAAATTTTAGTTTTCTTAGCTAAATGTCAATAAATCAAGCATTTTTGTGAGAAATTGTACATTTTTCACCTTTTGGGATCCCCTCGATTTTTTTTTCTGGTTTCGTGGTCCTATGTAAGAATAAAAAACATTTTACACTTTGTCTCAGAAAACTAACTGGGTGAACTAACCAGGATGAGCTAAGTGAACTACCCGATGTTTCTTTTACGGCATTCAGAAGCGCGACGTCATCAATAAAAAATCGCGCGAGATTGATAAACTCTTGCACAAAGTTTACGTCATATTCACAATTATACTCTGAGATTAGATGAAATTACACAGTATGCAATTTTTTAGGCGATTAAAATTAATAAATTGTTTTCTTACGCTGATCCACGGAAGATTAACATGAGAAATGGTTTATTAGAAGACTCATTATGGTACTATAGATTAAAGCACAATATATCGTGTTCATAATCATTTTGCGTATATTAAGTTAAAAGTTTTTCTTATAGTCATGATTTTTTCAACGAACGCCTTGCCCTTGACTACGCAATTAGTAATCATATGTTAACATATATCCCTTGGTAGTTTAACCGGAGGGGACTACCTGAACCAGAATTGGGGTTTACCACGCTCATCTTCCCCCAATTCTTTCTTTAAAAAAATATGGTGACCTTATATACAACAATGACCGTCCGATACACTAAAAATCTCAATATGGAAATTTTATTCTTCCTGCTGATGGAGTCCAATTTGTGTAACCCTTAAAAACGCCTATGTCCATTGTAGCAAATACGCAATCATGCTTTAAACTCTACTTTCTGAAAGGAAAAATATTTTGGAATGTAACTTTTAAGTCTAAAACCTTTACCTTTCATTAATAAAGTAGTAGTTTATATCCACAGATGCCAGCATTAATGGAGGGAAAATATTAAAATATTTGAGAAGCATCATATTGATACTCTTTTGTTCTTCTGGCAATATTTTCTGCAATCACGTCTTTCTACTGTTTTGATAATACTTAATATGAAGAACAATTAATAATCGCCATTTAAGAAAATATATGCCTTTTCACTAGTTACAAAATAATATTTTTAAAAGTTCCGTTTACAATGTTTAGAAGACTTTAAAATCATAAGTGTTGCTATTATGAATATTGAAAAAATGTATAAAAAATTACTGTTTCCGCAATTTTTTATTATATTTACGTTATTTGAATTAAAAGAACAGCATTTCAACAAAAAAAAGTTTTTTCACTTGGGAATTTCTCAAAATGGGAATAAGAGGGTTAACGCGCGGTGATCGCTCACTGAAACAACCCCTTTCCAAAGCTTTCAGCTTTTAGTCACAAAAAATATGGTTAAATGGCCCAATGCCGAAAAAGTACACGACTTGTTATATCTCGAGTTAACTATCAGCAACATGACGGCATCGCGTGCTACAGAGCTGAAGTTCTTTTACCTGGTAGTTAACACGACAGATGGCAGCGGGTGTACTTTTTCGCCTTTGGGCAGGCACTACGTAAAGTTATTCTTTTATATAGTTGTCAAAATGGTTCAGCGTTAAATGGGTTAACTGCCTTTTGTTAACACTTCACAATAAAGTTTTCTGATACCACCAACAAAGCTGAAGAAGTACTTGTCTTTTGTATATCCGTGTATACTTATTTGAGAATTAGTATTCTCCTTATTACTTTTCGTGATCAAGTAAGCTTTGCATACATGATTGCATGTAAAGTAAGCTTTGCATACTTTTGTAATACCAAAATTTACAGATCAGTTTCAAATGCAATCTCATCATGCATATGGCATTAAATGTATGATACCGTATTTTTAGGTGAGATTTAACTTCTGTAACTAATCTCATACCCTTATAATTCTGAAACATCTTTTGTATTCAGCACTAAAGTGCTTTTTTGTTTGACTCAGGTTTTTCTGTATATATTTTTTTTCGAACACATTTTGTGGACATACTTTTGTTGAGCGATTTACGTCGACATGTTTCCGTTGCATTTTTCAATAGGGTTGCAGATAGCGCTGGAGGAGGGGAATAAAATGTCGAAAGTTTCCAAGGTTTGCTATTTTTGATGATTTATCACCAAGTTTGGAGCCAAAGCTGAAACTAGCTTGGCGATATTTTCCATATTTATCGAGAAAGTGGCGCAGTGGTTTATACTGTGCAATCATATTTCATAAAAGTGTTCTTGAGATATCTTAAAGCTGAATTTCACGGTGTGAACATATATATATATAGATGTAAATTCCTTTATAATTTTCTAGGCATATTTCCTCTTTATTAGAATTTTTTTATGAAAATTTTATATTACTCGCGTAGGTTTATAATTTATACAGTGTACAGAACATTGTCTAAACAGACCTTCTAACGCTTTTCGAGTCTCTGATGCGATTTGTTTATTTAAATTTATGTTCAAAGATTGTGAAAATTGTCTTCTCTTTTTATTTCTAGAACTACGGTTTTAAATAAAATCACAAGAAACTAGATTTTTTTTTTATCTATCGAGAATTGCATTGAGCAAATGTGTACATACATGCAAACAGACTGTTCAAGGAGAATGAGAAAATAATTTTATTTAAGAAGATTTTAAGCTTTAGAGAGAGAAAAAGGTTAAATTATTGTTATTTTGTTAAATTTTCATCTTTATGTTTCTAAGCATTACAATATATTTCTGTTTAAAAGAGTACTTATGAACATCCTTTTAAAATGTATTAGAATATAAATAAAATGTCTTGGATTAATTTAACAAATTGCAGATTTTTTGGCGAATATGAGAATATTTCTGAATAAGCGTGCGGTACCAAATACTTCGATGCACATTCCTGTTATTAATAAATGTTTATGATATTTTCACATAAACACGGCTGGGAATTTAACTTACAATTGAATAATGTTTGTGTTAGTATTAGTGATTTAAAAAAATTACAATTTTGGATATATGAGAGGAGTGTACCCCTTAACCTACTCTTTTTCATATTTTCAGATATTTAATTACTGTTTACTGATAACATAGCTTCTTATCTGGATGAGCAATTGGTTTACTTAAGAAGAAAGTAATTTCTTTCAAAAGTGTTTGGCAGTATATATTTATTACAAAAGTTTTGCTTGTTAAACTAAAGTTTTCTTAAAATCAAAATACAACCGTATTCAGTTTAACTAACAAAACCTCTGTAGTAAGTATATACTTTAAAAATTACTTGACAGTATATATTTATTATAGAGGATTTATTTGTTAGCCTAACATTTTCTTAAAAGCAAAGTACATTGTCCAAAGTTTTGTTGAAGTTTTCGTAGTAAAAAAAAAAAAAAAAAAAAAAAAAAAAAATCATTTTAGTTTGTCTGTTTCCTTTGAGTTGTGTTATACGTGCAATTATTTTTCAATTTTTTCAATTTCTAAAAAATGAAACTAAGCCTTTAAATAATAATTTGATCTTAAATATTAATCAAAAGATTGTTTGATTTTTACGGTAAAATTAATAGCTAAGAAGAAAATTAATAAATATTAAATATATTCGTAGTTTTATTTACATTCTTACTATGTCAAATAATCAGCAGTATATAAAAGCATGGTAGTTCACTGATAAAAGATTTTAATGAAAAGGTAGTTTGATATTCACTGTAAATTTGTAACGAGAAAGAAAAACTATTAATATCAGCCATGGCTTTCATAGTTTCATTTACATTCTATGCTTTATGATCATTTTCTTGCTTCTCCTAGAAATTGCTTTCAATAATTTTGTAAATTCATTGACAATACCTTCATTAATTTTCATAAATTATACTTCAGAGCAATTATGTGAATTTTGAGGTTTTTTCTCTGTAACTCTAACAATACTATAGTGATTATACTTAACTAATTGTATTAAACTTATTGTCGTGTTAATTATGTAAATGCATTCGTTTACTATTAATTTATGATCAAATAAAAAATATATTACTACTGAAGTAGTTTTACATATTTATATATATATATATATATATATATATATATATATATACCTACATATTACATATATATATATATTACATATATATATATATATATATATATATATATTTATATATATATATATATATATGACTACCAAATATATTCAGTCGGTATGTCATGTGACATGCAATATATTCATTCCTTCTTTTGTGTTCTATATAAGTAATTCAGTTTAATAAGAACGTTATGTATAGCAATAAAGTATGCGTGCAACGCATATTCTTGTTTCTGAAACTTCGAAAAAGCAAAAATAAAATGTTGACTTTCATTATAAGTCATTAAAAAATTCTTTTATGCATACAGATAAAAAACAATAATTTGTTTCAAATTCAGCTTCATGATATTAAGTTATAAAGTGTAACTCTTGACTATTAATTACTTTGACTTTAATTTCCTAATTTCTGTCTTGTTGCATTTTTATTTACACAGAATTAAAAATGTGACTTTAAAAACACATTAAAAAGTTTGCAAGCACGCAAGCAAGATGAACGCTCGAGCAAGACCTGGCCTGACGGCGTAATCATTCACTGGCTTTGCAGGTTACTCTCATGTTTATCATTAAAGTTGCTGCCTTTTGAAATAACAAATTAACGCAGACTAATATTGGGAAAAAAGCATGGCGCCGTAATTCGTTTCAAAGTCTTCATAAAACAGGTGTTCGTTGACACGCCGTGCTCATGCGAGCACAGAAACAAAATGGACGAAAACCCATTGCCATCACTCATACGCGCTTACTCGCACGTAAAGTTGGCTTTCCTGGGAGAACCCCGGAAACGTGGCGGCTTCTAGCGGAGCTGCTCCGAACTAACTCATTATAGGACGACGGCGATGCTCAAAAATCCTTCTGCTTCTTTTCTCTTTTCTGATTTATTGAATTACCGGCTGTAATAACAACAGAGCGGCGAGCAAGTAATTAAAAAGCGATAAAAAATAGTTCGCCGGGTCGGATGCCGAAATAAAAGAGAATTTGCGGAGCGTGTGTTTGTTTTGTCTTACGTGGTGATTTGCTATTCTACTTGATGATAGAGTGTTCTTTGAGTCTGAATTAATATTTAAATTCTGTTTAAGAAATTGCATTTCGGTGGATTTTTATAAATGTGTAACGAAATTATATTGAGAGAAAAATGTTACGATTCCAAAAGTGCTCATAAATAAATAATAACGTGGAAACGATGAATAAATGAAACCGTGCAGTTAAAAGAAAATAAAAAAAAAACAATTCGTTATCTTGGTTCACTTTTTATGTGTTTTTCATTTTAATTATTAATATAGGCTTTCATTACTTTTTATTGATTAAATAAATGTATATAAATGTATAAAAGAAAGATTTATTTTCATATTTAAAAACAATGTTTTTACGTTTAACTATTTTTCATGAAGCGGAAGTAAGAATTATTTTCGAAGATAAAAACATGCAAATTATTTTTAATTGGAAAATTACTAGCTTTTAATCATATTACTTAAATAGGACTTCTGGGTTACATCTGAATAAACAATGTTCGAATTCTCATGGCAAATTGTAATAAAATTTTCGACGTCGAACGGAATTATGCACTACAGTATAATTTGAGGAACTTTTTTGTTGTTTATTTTTAACATCTTAGTTATAATTTAAAGGTTATTACATATCTGTAAAGAATGTAAGAAAGAGAAATAGGCGTCTACTTAAACAATTACTTCTGAGTATTCTATTTTTAATGCTTGTTATATTTAAACTAGTATATTTCAACGCACAAGTTGCATCTATATTTATTACTGTAAATTACCCTTTAAAGAAAGTGTTTCTTTCCGTCTAATGACCGGGTCAGCGGCCAAATATAGGCTTAAGCTATGAGGGCCGGACATGTTGTACCATTTCATAGTAGGGGCTCCTGGTTGGTTGACCAACGTTGCCCTTTATTCATGGTTTACTAATTTTGAGCCAATTCTAGATGTTACCCTCATAGGTATCTTTTGAACATGGAGAACAATGGAGCCACAAATAGATTTCATGTACACCACCTCCCTTTAACGTACAGCAATCCAGTCGAGATAGGTTACCACCCTCCCAAGCGCTGACCAAGATCGGCGCATCTTCAAATTTCGCTGTTCTAATTTGAACCGAGATTTAGACGATCGGATCACTGTGGGATCGTTTTATAGAAAGTGTAAAGAAATAAAATGTATTGGTTATAGTTGTTTGGCTTAAGGGATTCAATGAGACTTTTCCAAACTAAAGCAGGAAATTTAAACAATGGATACAGAATATGAGAAAGAGCAAGTGAAACTTTGGTTCAAAGAATGGGTTTAAACCCTCTTTGCATCCTTCCATGTACAAAAAGTACAGTCTAAACTTCTTGTGGTAAAAAAACCAAACTTTATAAATTTTCTGTTTTTTTCTTGAGTCGCTCTAAAGGTTAAAACAAAATTATTATCTGCAAGAAAATTCAGATTAACAAAAAACAAAAATTTTCTTTTTCATAATCAGTATGGTTGTACCTCGGTGATGCATGCAATTTTTCAAAAAATATAATTTCATACTTTTTTTTGGGCAAATATTCCAATATTTCCTGAAGTGGCAGATCCAGGGGAGTGGGGGGGGGGATTGCCATACACTAAGCTCACTTAAACTCACTATTGAACTTGCGTTATACTTGTTTACGCTCCTCATTTAGAAAGATCTAGCTGAGAAGACTATTTCTTTGACCGTTGTTTTCTTCTTCTTTGATTCTTAAAAATGCTTGAATGTTTCTGTTTAAGGTATGTCACACAGACAACTTTACTTTCTCACATTTTTTCTCGACAAAGGTGTTTACCGCCATTTTTTAAAATCAAAGTAACGTTTTTTAATTAGTATAAATTCTTAAAAGGAATTTCAATAATTTTCAATTATTAACCTTTCTGTTTTTGAGTGTTTTCAAATATCTGTATAATTACAAAACTGAAATGAATGTGAACATTTTCTAGTTCAACTAGATACTTTCAGTTTTTTTATACTTTAAATTCATGCTATTTCAAATCGTGCCCTGACTGAATGAAAACAGAAGGATTACTCACAGATTACAAAATATTTTTGATACATTAAAAATATATTATTTGTATTTATTTTTATCTGTATATAAATTTCATGTGAAAATACCTAATGGAGAGCTCAATTTTGAGAAAAATATCTTACACATTTTGGTAAAAATACAATGTGCTGGAAAATTCAAAGAAAATGAAAAAGTAGAGGATATTTTCTGAGAAAGACATTAAAGAAAGTTTTAATAATCTGAGAAATGTTCTGTTTATGCTTTAAGTTCAGGTTTTATGAAGAAATTTGGCAACAGCTTAAAACAAAGACACGAAAGGTTTCAAGTTGAAATCTACATTTTTCTTACAATAATTTATGATAATTAAAATATATATGATAAGAGAAATATATTTTAATTATACTGCGGCTAAAAAAATTCATCTGTGATCCCACCGCTCAGAAGAAGCAATAGAGTTGGGTGTGCGCACACTTTTACTCTTTATACACTTACCTAAAATAATTATTTTAGATACTTATGTTAAATAAAATTTTATGCGACAAACTCTAAACAATAAAAACGTTCCCTTTAAGAGACAACAAAGTACTAAGTTTTGCCAACAAGACTAACAGAAAGATCCAAGGTCAAATCCCTCCATTAGTATGCAGAAATTGCTGGTTCCAAATAAAAAAAAAATGTTCAATTCTTCTATGCGGCATTCTTATTTATATATTTATATTCATGTTTCAGCATTCTACATGCATTTAATGCAGAATAGAACATACAAAATTATTTAAAAATGAATGTTATTGTTGATCCCCTATCATACAGTAATGAACTTTTTAACAAAATATTGTCTGTGCCTTCACGGAATTTTGCTATAGTTTGTAGGATGAGGTGATGCTGGACAGAATACGCATAAAAATTGTAACTTTGTCAAAAATATTTAAAAGAGAAAGGTTTGGAAGAAAATTTTAGAATGAAAGTGATCACAATAATAGTGTTTAGGCTTACATGAAAGTACTAAAGTCTTATTATATTTAATTTTGATATCACCTATTTGTGCAGATGGTTACTAGTGTGTAAAGAAAAATAGACCTTTCAGTTTAATTGTTTCTCAGAGTTTACTTTTTTGCAATGTGGAATCTCAATCGATAGAATGCTGCTTGAACCCATCAGAAAGATTTCATTTAGGATCAAAAATTTTCTAACAACAGCAATGTTTAAATAAACAAAACAACGGAAAAAACACTCAAATTACTGGTGTTAAACGATAAAGTAAATAAAAAACTTTGTAAAAAACACACATAAGAAGTTATAGGTAAGAAGATACGTACGTTTCGACCAAAAATTGTTTTGGCCTTCGTCACAAGGAATTGGACTGACGAAGGCCAAAGCAATTTTTGGTCAAAACGTACGTAGCTTCTTACCTATAAGTTCTTATGTGTGTTTTTTACAAAGTTTTTTATTTACTTTAACAGCAATGTTTGCTTATGTTATGTAAAAACAACAACAACAAGTATTCTATTTATACAGGTACCTTTCACACAGATTCTTATGTAGGCAAACTCCAAGAAAATATGCAGGAAAAGGCCATTTTGTCTTGCATAAGTAATGCAAATTACTACGTTACATTTTATAGACTATAGGCCTTTTAGATTGTAGTATATACATTCTCATTACTTTATGCAAAAGTTGGAAATAGCAACTGCTTAAACCTTTAGACGTGACACACGAGATTTTTCCCTCATTTTATAACATTTTATACACAAATTATAATTTTATTAAACGCCATGCCACATAAAATGTAACGTATGACTTTAGTCAAACATGAACTTCAAACCAAAATTCGTTAATCGAAGTTGAACTTCAGTAGTTTACCAAAAAGAGTATTCTGTCATCCGGATCCCCGTAGGAAGAATTTTCAACTTTTCCCCCCTTTCCACAAGGCAATAAAATGTTATCAGTCACATGAGACTATCGCATTCATTTCAGTTCGATTGCCCTTCTAAAAATTCCGGAGCCATCAGACGCATCTTGGTATCAGTATAAGGTACACATTTATAAAACATTCATCTAAGAATGCGGGGGCCAAATTGATATGGACGAATTATACACAACGATATTTTAGTGGGGTAAACATGCGGGACGGCATTTCGAAATGCACAGCGGGGCCTCAAATTGTTTATTTGGTTAAAAGCCATTGCGGGTTGCAGTCTCAGTGTGTATAAACGGAGTAGGGCAAAACAAATACCAAATCTATTTCTTAGAGTGGATTTTTAAAGATATTAAGTGAATGTTTCATTCGATTTGAATCGAATTATTGAGTCTGGGGAGTTACAGTGGTGGGATCAGATTGCTGACTTGGGTACCTTTCGACGTATTATAATTTATGAGATCCAGAAATGTAGTTCTTGAAGTTTTAGAAAGCTATACTAGACTGAGTTTGTATAGTTTTTTAAAGGGATTTATGACTTAAGTAGAGGAAAACTAAACAATTATTATTGTCTGCCATGAAACTTTATAATGTTCTGAACCTTTTGAAGCAAAATGCATGAAAATATTTTTGTTCAGGGCTAAAAGGAATGTTTTTAATTCAAGCCATACTTTGTAAAGACAGGAAAAATAATTATTTTTCAAAAAAGTACCCAATTCCTGCTTCTCGTAAAATTCTTAAACAATTTTGCTCGCCATTTGTTATTTATAGTGAATCTTTATTCATTTTCCATTGTAATAATTTTTAAAATTAGCAAATCAAACTAAGATTATAAATATTAATGTATTTTTACAAATACCTAATTAATAAATTACTATACAATTCATCAGGTACTTAGTTGTTAATATAAATGCACGTGGAGTTTTGTTAAACTAAAAATATAAATGACTTTTTTAATACAAAAGATTCAAATTCAAATCTATCTAAAATTATTAAACATAAAAAGGGGTTTGAATACTTTTTCAGTATTTTAAACAAAGTTACTTATACTATAACTAACTTATATACCTGCTTGAGTTGTAAGAAGATTTGAGTTTGTAAGTGTTTGAGCAGCTGTAGTAAATAAATTTAAAATAATCATAAATAAAGTATTTTTGCCTCCATTTTTATTAATATCTTATTGCTAACTGGTTCTTTATAATAGATGCATATCCTATAAAAATTTCCGCACAAAACAAGCAACAATTAAATTATTTACATAAGTTTAAATTTATGCATGAATGCATCTTTTTTACCTATGTAAAAGAAAAGAAAAAAAATAAAAAAAAAGTAAAAAAATGAACGAAAGAAATATTATAATATCACTTTGTTAATTTGGTTAGTTGAAAGTATTCGTTTTTTACGAAAATATAATATGCAAGATGGATTTGAAAGAGTAGGCAAAATGTTTGGGAAGGTAATGTACATAGTCTAAAATACAGTCTCATTAAAATAAGGCATCTCATAAATACAGCTGTCTTCTAAACTAAGAATCTTGCAAAGCAACTATAGATATTTCTTTCGGGCGGGTTTTTGCTAAGAAGAATGCCTTTATAGTATCGGTTTCATTGTATTTTTAACTTTTGCCTTTAAAACAATTTAAAATTTTTAAATTAATGAAATTACCTCTTCAAAAAAAAACTGTTTGAATTTATGGCATGTGTAGTAAATTTATAACTTATGAGGATTTTATGATAACTAAATCATTTTATTATTATTATTATTATTATTATTATTATTATTTTATTTTTACTTTTCAACATTTTTATGTTAATTCCATTATTTTGTCAACTGACTATATGTATAAAATTGTATTAAGAAAATGTTAATGTTCTAGTTTTCCTGTTTGAATTGTTTTAACTTAAAAAACTATCAGCATTTTTCAATAATTAAATTTTTATGTAATAAATCTTCATCTTTAAGTATTATTATTTTTATTAAATTTCTATCAAGTAAAAAAGGAGAACTGTAATGCTCCTCTATCTATCTTTCTCTATCTTTACCATACTAACATTCCACAAATATTTTATGTGTGTTTGCGCTCTTATGCTACTTTAAAATTCAAACACTCCTATAGCATCAAGACACACCATTGTACGTCAGATACAATAGAACCAAACGAGGGACAAATACAAAAATATGAAAAGATTATTCAATTAAATTACATCGTTAACTCTCAGGTATGAATTGCACACTATGTAATAAGAGTGAAACTACTGCATAATGAGACACGTAATGCTCGTTATCAAATATATTTATCTCTAGTATAGAGTAGTTTATCTTAATCAGGTTATAACTGCAATAAAACATAAGTGAAAAAAACGTCAAACACGATGGTGATGCGGAAAGCATAAAACAAAAGTTAAAGTTATTGGAACAGCATACATGTGTATTGCAATAATAATAATAATAATAATAATAATAATAATAATAATAATAATAATAATAATAATGATAATAATAATAATAATGATAATAATAATGAAAAAACAGTTATTTAAAGCATTTATTATTTTTCACAAGACTGATAAACATTGAAAATCGCCATCTTTATTGAAATTCAATTTTGGATTTCTGCACAGATTTATTTTGGAGGGCATTAAATTTTATAAATAATATATTAAGATCATTATCGGTTATTACTAACATTTATATCGGATAACAAGTTTATTTCTGAAGCGTATATAAATTTTAATCATAGTCTAATTATCATACATTAATGTCCTTTAATTTTTAACTAGTCTTTTAATGTTATTTACTGCAAATTAATTTTGTGCTTGAGCATTGATAAACGCAAAAGTATGAAAATCATTTCTTTTTTTAAACATATTATAAATATGTACATAATACATCAAACTGAAAAACAGTTAATTTGGAATTTAAATTCTAAATGAAAAAAAAAAATTATAGCAGGCATTTCATGATAAATGGTTTTATGTATACTATATTGAAAATGTATTTGTTTTTAATTTGAATAATAAATTTTTAACCGCATAAAAAAGTAATGAAATAACTTGAGAAAAATTTATGTATCACATCATTTTGTATATTTCGTAGTACATAATTACTAAAATTCATAAAAATATTTTTATAAAATATATTTTTTTTTCTTTAAAGAGACTTATTTTTATAGAGATAATAAAAATGATGATAACCTGTAGGGAAATTAAAGTTTAATATAATATTTAATTTGCGGTATACTGCATAACACATAACCATAAAAAATAATTAATTATATCCTTAGTTGAATTTTACTGCTTAAGTCAACAGGATATATTATTCATGCACTATTTTCTTTTCCTTTTTCTTTTTTTTTAAATACTTGGAAAACATGCAAATAAATTTTAATTCATATTTCGGTACAGTTACTTTCAAAAAGTGTTATGGATAAACAAATATTAATTCGTTTTTGTGAACAAATATATTAAAAACATCTACATAATGCAATAAATTATATTTATGCATTTATTTGCACATAGTTTTTACGTATTCGAATTTCATGTATTTTTTTTTTTTAATTAAACGACTGATTCACCAAATATTTTATAATGTATTTCTTTTATGAATTAATACATTAGTTAGAAGACAACAAGCAATTTTTTCTCTTAACAAATCAGTTCTTAATAATTTCTCCTTTACTTTTAAGTTCTTAATTTTATTTTTCAATGAAAGTAATTATTTTAAAAAGGAAAAGAATAATCACTAAAATCATTTATAGCCAAACATGAGCAAAGTACTCTTTATTTCGGAGTGTATCGATTCCCTTTTAATCTCGTAGGGAAGCTCTTCGGTAATTTTGTCGGAAAACTAAGTCTTGTATATACATATGCATAGTCTCGAAGAATTCGGCCCTGCTAGAATATTGAAAGTAACCTTAAATCCGGACTTAGACTTCACTAAGCCTATTTCCCATTCCCCAGCATTAGCTATTCGACCCACCTAGCAACATGGGAGACTCAATCCCTTCGCCTCTCTTTTATCGATTAGACAGCACAGAGAGTATGTATTTAAACGAAAATAATTACGTGCGTTTTTTTGCGCATGTGCGTTCGCGTCATCCCGGGAATCGACCCTTCGCCCAGCAATCCGCATTTGAAATCTACCACTGACCATCAGCGGACAGTGGGTACCATCGCCAACCCCTCGCCACTAGTGGACATTTGGCGCCATTTATAAGGGCTTACCTGTTTTTTTCGGGTCCTAAAAATTCGGGAAAATCCGGAAATTCACGGGGGAATGCAGGAGCTTCAGCCGTTCGATGTTAACCCTGATTGGAAGACTGGAACAAAATGAAGACTCCGGCAACTCATTACGCATGCTGCTGCTGGTGTTAAAGGAAATCTTTTCCCTTTTTTTTTATTATTTCTTTATTATTTTTCGTTCTTTTATTAACACTTCTCTTTTTTTTTTTCATTCTCCATCTTTTTCTTATCCGGTTTAAGCTCATTTTAAAGAGCCAGGGTTATGGGATCTGGGCGAAGTTTTGAGATTTTGGAGGTTAATTAAATTTGAGGATGTGTTGTTTTATACATCTTTTTTTTTTTTCCTTTCTCGCATGCAGATAAATAATCAAATCACCTGATAAGAATGTTGGAAGATAAAAAGATAAAAGTGATGTGATCTGGAAATAAAATGTACAGATTATCAATACTTTTAAATAAAGTACTGATAAGAAGCACAACACAATATTGATAGCATCACCAAAATGCAAAATATTGAGAGAGATTATGAAGTTAAATTTTCTAGCTGGTGGTATAGCTTGAAAATTGATGATATTTTTAACGATCCTTAAAAATGCATAGTACGTTATTTTAGACAGTTATTTGAAAGTTTACAGTTTAAAATTTAAGGTGATGGACTTTAGTTTTGGTCCAAAAATTAAGGGCATGAGACTTCTTATGATAGTTCTGGATGCATTTTTTTTTTTTTTTTTCGTTTTCATAGATTAAATTTCTTAATAAGTTGTAGATTTACATATAAATAAGTAAAAGTTTCGAATAAGGTGTGAACAGCTTCGATCACAGTTTTTTTTAACTCATTTGAACATAAAAGTTTTTTAATTTCTTTTAGAACATTTTAAATTGTTTCTAGTTTCCGTCACTGGACTTTTAAGGTAACATGTTACAAATCATTATCAGAAACATGAAGATACATGCACTAACAAACAAGCAAAAGGATTTCAGAAAAGACGCACAAAATAGTTACATTATCGGATTGAGTGTAAGGACCACTTATTCGTCAAATGAAACAAATTATACAATTGCTTGTTCTAATCAATTACATAAAACCTGTAATTTTTCAGAATAAAATAGGATATATACAATAATAAAAAAACACGTTCTTTTAAATCTTCGTAAAAATATGTTTACAAGATATCAAAATAAATGAAATAATGAAAAATATCATAGGTGTTTGAAAAAAAATTAAATATTTTTACAGTAATCTAAAGATGATTCATAATTTATGACAATTTTTGAAATTTCAAAACACAGCCATTCTTGATATTTATTAGTGTTAATACTTATTCATCATACTATAAATTTTCAATCAAATGTTAAAGAGTTTTGAGATTGATAATATTTTAGTATATTTTAAACCCTTCACACCATTCGTCCACCATTGAGGACACAAGGACTTTTGAATAATAATGATTTGGAGTAAATACTAATGATTTTAAGTTGAATGAGTTGTGTTTCTTTTATGGCAAGTCTACGCAAGGTCCATCTGCCTATGGGGGGGGTGCCAAGGGAAGAAGACTTTTAAGGGGTTCTAACTCGTAATCACGTTATATCTGGAGAAAACAGCCCCAAACTCCAGACCGTTAGATAGACAGCCATGCAATAGTCCCGAATGTGGGACCTTCACACTTTCAGAAGTCTCCCATGTTCATGTTTTAAGTTGACAACGGTTTTGTACATTTTATGGGAATTCGGCAATCAGGGGTTTTGTTTTATTTATTTCATTACAAATTTAAACGCTGTTATGATAAAAATATTCAAATATATCTTTTGGGGAGAAATTATTTAATCAGGTCTGAAAGGGTTAAGAAATGATAATAAATGAATAAATATTGCTTAAAGCAGTTGTATTGATAAGTGCTATTTAATAACAGAAATGAGAAATCTAAGCATTTAAATAAAATAAAATCAAAACGCAAAACTAACCAAACGAATGGAGATTCAGAACTTATTTCGGTAAGAAAAATGTATCTTATTTTACACAGAAGTATCAAAGCACAAGCGAAAAGACGGAACCCTATCACAATATTACAGAAACAAAGATGTGTTAAGATGCTAAAATTCAACAGAAACAAATATGCGTTAACAAATTTATAGCTGCAATAACTTTCAAATATCTATGTACTTTGACATTGAAAAAATGAGATATATTGTTATTACCATTTTCTGAAATAAACCGACAAAGAACTTGCAGCAATGCTTCGAGACAGTGTCCGTTTTCCAGATTCGATTGTTTTCTCTTTTGCATAGGCAAAAAAGTTTTAAGCCCAAATCTTTGAGTTAAACGTCCACACCACACTGACTAAATTTGGCGGTATCTGATTTTTTTCTTTATTATCTGCATTACCTCGTCATTATTATATGCAGCAAATTTTAGAAATAAAACTTGTTCGACACTCCTCAATCTTCCTCTATGTAAAGACAGATTGAAATTAGTTGTTAGTTGTTATTCGAAAACTACAACTGAACTAATAGTTGTTAGTTCAAGGTCCAACTATCTGAGCTTAAAAAAATTAGTTTCCGTTTTCTGTTCCACAAAACAAATTTAGTTGAGCGAAGTTAGTTGAATCTTCAACTGACAGCTATTGGCTTAGTTTTCATTTACCTGTTAGCTGACTAAATTCGTTCTATTGTAACTGATAGTTGACGCCCAACTCTGCTAGTTAGCATAGAACCATCTGTATGTCGTCATACAGCCTTCTATAACACATAAGCTAACGACAACTAAAAATTATACATATAAGTACGGTTGTCTGACGACTTCATCTTAAGTAAGTTTTTGCTGAAATCGTAAGTAACTCAATAGCACCTTCATATCAATGTACAGGGCATCTCATAATGTCAATCCCAAACTCTAGAAAGAGTACAGATTTCCAAAATGTTTCAGAATCACTTACTGAAGCGAGGCCGTAAACATTACATTCATGCACTAGTCATTCAGCACTTTAGAAGTTCGAAAAAAAAGCAAAATTTTTATTAATATGTCTTGACTGAATTTAATTTCTCGGAAACTTAATTTTTCGTAAGGAAATACGGTTTCCAAAATGTTAATTTTAGTCGTTTTGTAAAATATTGTTTGGTTTTTCCACATAGAAGTTCAAAATTGAATGAGAAAACTGTTTATAACAAAACCCTTAAAATGTACAACAAAAAAATTTCAAAGCTCTGCATCAGTTTTTTTTAAAGGAGTCGTATTTCCTCTTACTACTTTTAGCATTCAACTGTTAGCAATATAAACTTTGTTTTTCTCTTAGAAAAATGCAGTTGACAAACAATTGGATGAATCCGATTAAATTTTTCTGAATAAAAATATTGCATGTGCAACGGCTCATTTTTTTACCAATATATATATGTGTGTGTGTGTGTGTGTGTGTGCAAGTACTTGGAATGGATTACTTTAGATTTAAATGTAAATTAGTATTAGATTAAGATTGATTCCTTGAAGTTACACCAATTTTTCATTTAATTTTTGTTACTTCAAGAATTCAAGTGAAATCTTGCGAGATCTTGCCTTTTTCTAAAGAGAGAGGAGGGATAAACTTATTTTTTTAAATCTGAAATAAAATGACTTTAATGAAATAAAGTTCATTAAAAAAGCATATCACTTATCGATAAAATAAAATGTGAATGCATAAAATAAAAGATTTTAGAGTGACTCCATTTTATACAATTTTAAATCTGATGCAAGTTTTTTGTATATGTAATAATAACAAAACCCTTAAAATAAATAAATGAATTAATAAAAAGATAAGTATATGAAAATAAAAGTTTTGCATCAGGTTTTAAGTGGGTCACCTTTTCTCTAAGTAATTCATTTAACTGTTAGCAAAATAAACTTAGTTTTTCATTTAGAAAAATGTATTTTAATGGAATGCAAACTCATGGATCTGATTAAATTTTTCTAGCAAAGATGTTCCATGTACAATGGTTCAGTTTTCTATATAAATATATATGTACAAACACACACGCACACGTGTGTGTGAAGTATTTGGAATGGATTACATAGATTTAATAGATTTAAACGTATATAAGTATAGCTTACAATTTTTTCATTGAAAAACTTATGGAAAATCACCACATTTCATTTAGTATGTGGTACTTTAAGGATTTAAGCGAAATCTTGTGAGATCTTAGGTTTTTCAACAGAAAGGGAGAGCGTTGTTAAATAAAGTTCATTAGACAAGCACATCATCTACAGATAAATAAAATTCGAATACATAAAAAATAGGATTTCAGATTGATTACACTTTATACAATTTTAAAACTTATGTAAGTTTTTTTTTCCTTCTATAATTTTAAAACAACTTTTCACTAAAATCTTTATTTAAAACAGACTTCATTCTAAATTATTTAATAATAAACAGTATTCTTTTATTTGAAGTTTTATAGGTAAGCAAAACAAGCTTCTTTTTCACTCATCGAAAAAGTATATTATGCATTTATTATGGTCGGAAAGATAAATCGGGCATGATTTCACTTATATATCTAAGTTTTTGTGCTACTGCTAAAATACTTAAAATGTACTGCAAAATTAGTGTGATGTTAAAGAATTGTACTTGCATTATTTATTTCACTTATGCCTTTTCAAAAGTCAAACATTACAAGTAAATTAAGTGTAATTTCTTGTGCGTTTGGTTGGAGAATCGTAAAGTTTTATATTTGAGTTTTAAAGAAAAATTTTTAACACGCTTTAAAAGCGTGTTAAAAATTTTTAACGCGATCGTTTTTAAAGCGTGTTAAATTTTTTTTAAATGAAAGTTATAAGAATATATATTTTGTAAATGTTTTCTAAAGTATAATGCCCACCTTGTCAAAAATGTGCAGACATGGTGTAAAATAAACAAATAAATATTTTACACACATGAAATACATATATCTTTCGTGAATTAGAAATCTGATGCTTGGCTATAATTGTTGTGATACAGATTCTTACCCATTTTCTTGGATCAAATAAATACATATTTTTTTTCCTTTGTGGAAACAAAAGGAAATGTAGAAGCTTTAAGGTCACCAATTATTTCAACATCAATTTTCTATTTTATGCCTTTCTTTATTAACATTCGTTTCTTAATTTACATTCAACTCGACTATGTATCCCTACGGCTATTCAACTCTGATGGCTTTTAATGGTTGTATATTTATATTTTATCTCATACCTTCTAAAGGTATACCATTAGCGTTATCGTTGCATTTTCAACAAAATTATTCAAGATTTGTACAATACAAGCTTACTTATGATGTTATATTTTCTAAATAAACATACATAGGACTTTTCGCAGTGTTAAGCTGCTCTAGCCTTTCTTTTAGGAAAAAAACTAAATTTTTGTCCGAATTTTAGCTTTCCTGAATGAAGTTTCTGAATGACATCTTTATAAGAAAAAAAGGAATTTTAAAAGTTAGTCTTTAAGTTTATTTTTATTTACTTATTTTCTTTTTTCCAGAACTAAAATTTTATCTATTCTCATAAAATTTCATAAATAAATAATTACAGTAGCTTTTTTTAAGTAAATACTAACAAAAAATGAATGACATTTTATTTCGAAAAAGACAATTTTTTAAGTGACATGATAAATGCCTTGCAAACCCATTAAAATTTAAAGAAGTTAAAAATTTAACACAATCAAAAGCGTTAAGGGAACTAGTTTTATTTATGGTATTACATAAATAATGCAACAATTTACCTTGTTTAATTGTGCAATTTTTTCTTTGGTAAAGGGGAGGGGTGTGTGGATATACTCGGACGAGGGAGATATTTTTTTATACTTCCCCGTTCTTGTATATTTTAAAGAATAAAGCTTCTATCACTTTAAAATTTTCCATTTTTATGCACATTAAATAAAAATAATTTGAAAGAATAGGTAACAGTAACAAAACTGTAAAAGTGACCTATGTTCAAAGTTGCATTGCAGTGTCATTTACATTTTTTTTTTTTTTAATATACACACGCACTCAGAAAAGTATGCGAGTATCAGTAAAGTTTCCTACCTGTCATTCACAAATGAAGAGTTGTTATTCAAGAGATACATTATAATCAAAGTATGATTTATGAAATTTCATTTCTGCTTTGAATTTTGGAGAATAATTATACATTATAAAACTTAACTGGACTATAAATTTGACTTGCACATGAATTTTTTTTCTTTTTTTAAATACTGATATACATAATTCTTTAATTGTTTTAAAAATGAGTCTTAAGAATTTAAGAAGCTGCATTTTTTAGTACTATTCAGAAGATTTAAGAAATTTTTATTATAATATTGTTAAGAAATCACGTAAAGTATTAGTAAACTTGAAATATAACAGTTAGGTTATGCAAATTATTGTAAAAATAAGAAATTGCCAAAATTGAAAGAACAATAATTTTCCCTGGACAAACTAAATAAACAGTACTTATATGAACATTTAAGTCTGATTTATTAAAATTAGTTATAAGTTAATCAATCAAGAACAAGATAAGAAGGAAGGGAAGAGAAATATATGAAGATCGCTTAAAAATAACAAAGAAAACTTTTGCGTTTTTGATAGCTTAACCCATTTATGCCTAGCGTCCCTTTTTTGGGACGGCATTTTCGCTATCAGTCGAAAACGTTATTTATTTTTCCTAGCCTTTATTCGCGAGTATCGAACCTCAATTCCACAAAATATTTTAATATGGCCAAGTAGGATGTTGACATTTCAATTTTTATACATAATGATTTTAAATGAAATCATCTCTTGTTCAAAAAGTTGACATCAGAAATTTATCAATTACTGCTGGTGTTAGCAAAATCGAAGAAAGTCGCAAAAATATCCAGGCACGAATGGGTTAACTATTCTTCTCTTAAAAGTTGTTCCACCTTATTTTGTAGTGATTATTTTGCCTCGTAGATTTAGAGCGTTGGTCATCAAATAACCAGTTTCATTAGAAGAAACCATAATAAAATGTTTCAAAAATGATTTTTGATTAATTTTCAAAACATAATTCACATCTACAAAAAACTTCTGTAAAATTTAATGAAATTCTTTATTATTTTAGACTAAGATAAATAAAACTTCTGTAGTGGAATTGGTTATTGTAATTGCTTGCGGTTAACTATTTTACACACCTGAGCTTGAGAAATCGCTAGGGGAGATGAACTTGATTGAAATCCGCTTCAACTTTTTGTGCTGATTCTGCAGACCTTTGGAAACTTTTGTCAGGTGTAACAATGCAATTCTGTTCTTAAAGATATCTCCTAAAAATATCATAACCAATGCAAATGTCTCTTTGATAGAAATCAGTTTTGTTCTTGAAAGAAAACTATAGTTGGCAAAGGGTTTCTGAATAGCTCAACAAAGCCATAATGTTTCTTTACGCATTGTTCTATGTTCAATTATAAAGAAAATATTAATCTATATATCTCTTATAACTTTTATCTAAGAAATATAGAACATAGAAATCACCTTGAAAAGCGGGCAATTTTTAGAAATTATTGCAAAGTTCTTCAGGTAATTTAACATATTCTACTATACTACAGTGTAATATTTATAAGTGTTTTATTTGTGCAATTTGTAAAAATACAAGATATATAACAAAAGTTTTCGACTACTACCTTGATACTTATATAAATCTTCTCAAAATTCGCTCCATTTCTTAAAAAAGTGACCGAAACATCAAAATACTTAAAGACATGCACTAGGAATTGAGAGAAAGTTTTTAAAATCTAAAGAATCTTTATTTTTAGAATACATAGTTCTAATGCCAGAACTATATAGCTGAATCCTCGAACCAAAAATTAAACTTCTCCATTTAAATTTTAATATCTGTTATGCATTTGTATTTTTATAAGAAAAAATTATACTTTTTACATCGCGAAAAATTCCAAATAAAAAGAGAATAACACTTTCGAAAAAAGTTAAAAGAGTTAAATTTGAAATTGTTATTTTTGGAATAGCTTAATTAGAACTAAAACAGAATTTTGTGTTTAACAAAAACTTGTAACTATATGCTTAAATTTCAATGTTTATAGATTTAGATTTATAAGAAATATTTACATTTTACCAAAAGCTCGCAGCAGAAAAAAGGGCGCTTCTAAAAAAAGTACAACAACACTTGAAAAAGTTCTTGGTTACATCCTTCTCGAAAAAGTATTTTGGAAATTCAAAAGAAAAATAATCAAAAATTTATGTTTGGATATGAAAGAGGAATATTTTATAATATTGGTAGAGGTTTTATTCGATTTAACATTAAAATAATTCATTTTTTAAACATCCAAAATATAGCGTAAGAAAGCTTGCTTCTAATGGTTAGATTAAACATCAATACCAACATACACATTCACTACAGATTGGCCAAAACCGATTCAGTTTTAAAGAACCTTGGTATTTGGAACACTGTTTTTATCAAAAATACCACCATATCCCAGAATTCCAATCAATGAAAAGGTATGTGCATTAGCTCCAAGAGAAACCTTTACTTTTTAGCACGTCATTTCCCGTCAAAAAATGGTCACGATTATTTTTAACAGCACTGACATCTGCTGAAAAATGGAAGAATGTGAGAACAGCTGGATAGATTGCTCAATGCTGAAAAAAGGGCAGCCATTGCAATCGCTCGACTTAACTACCAGCAAGATGCCGGACGATCTGGACTGGCTGGGACGGCTGGGACTGGCTGGGACGATCTGGAGCTGGCTGTGCCGCAAGATGCGGCACAGCCAGCTGCGTCAAAAAAGGGTCTCTAGATCTGTGGCACGGGATGAACGTTTCGATTGTCCGGCATCTTGCTGGTAGTTAAGTCGAGCGACGGCAACGGCTGCGCTTTTTCAGCATTGGGAAAGGGTTGCGCCTCAAAGGGTTAAAAACATTTTATTAAACTTATTTTAACTGTTCTCATCCCAGACTTTATGAAATCTTGGTTTAAATCCCACACACGCTAATCTGTATTATGAGAGAGTCATCCTAACAGGTATCTATTAATTTAATCCCTTTTCACGACTATTTATTTCGACTTTTATTGAATTTCAGAATTTATGTATTGCTAGCATTTAACTATTTCGATAGCTTAACTTCTATTTATAGATATGCCTTTATTATTTAACCTAAAATCTATCATAGTATATCTTTTATGGATACTGAGCCATTAAACCTTAACCAACCAATTAATCAGAACTATAACTGAATCTTGTGCCAGCAAAGAAATTATGATTTATACTTAAACTTTAGTATTTACTATAGAAAACTTTAGTATTTACTATAAGAAAATATTTACATTTTTTTTTTATACCGAAAGTAGTGCGCTAGAAAAAAAAAATTTTAAAAAATAAAAAAAAAAGAAGAAGAAGAAGAAAATATGCTTTTCTAGAAAAAGGACAACAGTTGAAAAAGTTCTCTGTTGCACCACTCTTGGAAAAGTATTTTGGAAGGTTGTTAGAAAAAAATAAGGGGGGGGGGGAGAGAGAATCAAAAGTTTAGTCCGGGGGTAAAGAGGGGGAGGGGGAAGAGGGGATGGTGAAGATAGCTTAAAAATAACTAAGAAAAATTCCGAGTTGGAAAGAAAATACAGTCCTAAGGAGTACTACAGGAACAAGATGGGTAAATGATGAAGAGGAAAGAAAGAAATAGAAAAAGGAGCAGGAATGGAACGAAAGGAAAATGAGAAACCACGGCATGGAGACCTAAGGAGGAATGAAAGAAAGAAGAAAAAAAAATGTAGGAGCTCACGAAAATACTCAGAAATAGAGAGTTCACCTTTAAAAAGAGTCTAAATACGCGAAAAGAAGTAGGGAAGGCTTTTACCATAGGGAACACGACGATTTTATATATATATATATATATATATATATATATATATATATATATATATATATATATATATATATATATATATATATATATATATATATATATATATGTATGTATGTATTTTTCTCTGGGTAGGTCGGAGAAGAGCAAAGAAGTCTCGAGTTTAGAAAAGGGCCGAAAGTTTTTCCTTCCAATATTGCCGTTGACTTCCACGTCACTTTGTTGGTCCAATGGTGAAAGATAGCGATGGTATGCGAGGCGGGGCCATGATAAAAATGACGGGGGGGGGATAATAATAATAACTACGTATAAAAAAGGGGGGGGGAAATAGATCCCAGGGAGGGTAGGCATTCGATATCATCTTGAAACGTTTAACTCTCACATTACGCTTTTGTACATGGCACCCCTCCAGGTATGGAAAAAAAAAAATCTGGGCTCTCTGATCCTCTGCGGGCATTTTTATTGCATTTACCACACTACTAGCAGAACCGGAGACGTGTGGCACCCACTTTCTTTTCTTTCCTCATAGAAGGCACTCGTGGCACTTCCATACGGGATGGGGGGGGGGGGAGTGCTGTGTCATATGATGTGGATTTTTTTTTTCTTTCTTTTTTTTTAAGATGGCTCACTTTCTGGAATTTTTACACATTTTTTTTTTAAACAGATGTCCACTCAAACGTCTTCAGTCATATTCGCTCATGTGTACAAAAAACTTTTTTAAATGATTTAAAACTGTTTTTTAATATTATTATACTGAAATAAATACACATTGAGTTTTGGAGTCCCATGTGCAATAAATACGTCTGCTTCAAAAATGATTTTTTCTTTTTTCTTCCTCTTTTTTAAACGAAAGAATGCGTAATAGCCTTAATATCACAATATGTCCGGGCAATAAAAAATATAGCGCAATATTTACTGAATGTACATGATTTTAAATAAGCTGTTTAAAATTTAAATTTAAATATGTTTTAGTACTTAAAATACTTCACAATGCCTCTGAAAATTGCTAACTTCACTGCAGATAATAAAAATCTGTACGAGACTTTGCACTTATCCTTTATTGAATATTCTGTGTACATGTACAATTTGACTTTTCTGAATACAATAATATATTTAATATTATTTCTGAATAAAATAATATACTTAATATTATTTCTGAATAAAATAATATACTCTAAAAATCCACATATTATCATTTTCACCACTCTTTTTCTTCATTAAAATTTTATCTGCAATTCATTACTGTTTTTAATCATACGTTTTAAAAGGATTTGTGAGAAAATTGTTATTTTTCTAGAGAGAATATTTAGATTGAAATTTATTAAGAACTTTAAATAATACACAGAAATAAAAAAAACTTCCATAGGACCGCTTCTAGTGGTACAAAAGGTCTATCCTTTCTCAGCTGCAAAACGTTCCACCATTCGCTCACAAGAAAGTGATTGCAAAAAGAACCTTCCTTGTTGTTCTCTTTTTTCGCCAATTTGAAAGTCGAAAATTTTTGAAGAGGAATAGACCTCTTTTATGACCTCAAACGATCGTCTTTTATTTATGTGTTTTATTTAGAGTTCTTATCAGCGTATTTAGATATATTTGCAGTTCTTAGTAACACATTCCGATATGTGCAGAGGCTTTTCAGTAACATTATAATTATTGTTAGATAATTCTAGTAGACTTTTATATTATGATGCTGTTGAAAATTCGTAAATATTTATTAAACAATCTTACAAAATGTTTATACAAAAGAGTGTATTAGGAATGAGCAGCTAAGGCTAGCAATGAGTTTCCATAAGAAGTGATTGCTGAAGAACTATCTGGATTCAAACATTTATCGCCCATGATAAAATAAATTGTTTCTTTATCACCGAAGCCAATTAAAAATATAATAATCATGTAACAATTTAGGTAGTTATTTTTTTTCTCGTCATGAACTTCAGAACGCGAGAAATTTTTTTTCACCAAATCAAAAGTTAATAGATAGATATCCATAAAAGTAGTACAAAATATGCTTTAAAACATTCTGCGCGAGTTTATTTTTACACAGGAGGTCTACACAGTTACATTAGTTGACCAAAATTATTTTTATTCAGATTGATTTTGAGTCAAAAGATAAATGTAAATAACATTGATAAACAGTTAATGAAATTAATATAAGGAAAACTCGGTAAGAAGCACTTAAATTAACATTTGATGCAAAAACATGCAAGTGATGCGAGTATTCTTTTAACGTTACAAATTTTATTTTGTTCCTTTGTTCAAAAAAAGTTTTAAATTTAGAATTTTAATTTTGAAATAACCAATAGAAAGAGAGGGACAGAGTTAGTTTTTGTGTGAGTATGTGTGAAATATACTTAACAGTAGCACCAAAACCATCTATGAATATTCATTATTTAAAAAAAAATTCAATACGACTACTTAACGAAATATTTTGATCTGAATTTGTAGCAAATTTCATTGATAGCTTGATGACGTTTATCCGTCATGTTACAAAACTGTCTAAAAAATTTATTGGTACATAATTTTTGTACCTATCTCTAAAACTACCTGTATAACACGTAACATGAACAGCAATTTTTTACATTTGTAATTTTTAATTTAATTTTTATTACAAAATATAAATTAAATAATTACGCTGGCTAGTAACAAACCTGACATATTCATAATTTTATAAATTTGGTGTTTATTTAAAAAAAAGTTGGCGTTTACTAAATAATAATATCTTCAAATAAAAATTGTTTCCTCTATAACTGAAATTCTCCATCCAAATAAAATGTGAACTTCCCCATTTGAGAAACGAGGAAAATGTTAGAATAATAATGATCCTAATAATATTTAAGAGTATAAGAAAAAAAAAAGAAACATCCCTACCTATGCAAATTAAAACTGCCTTTTAAATTTTATTTATAATGTCCGTGAAAATCCTCCTGTAGGATCTTTTACTCATTTCATAAATTTAATGGCCTGAAACTCATGAGGCGGTGAAGATTAAAGTAAGGTGCTTCTTACTGGCTCATACAGATTCATGGATTTCTTGTTTAGATAAATTTGAATAACTTATTTTCCACGGGTAGTCCAGCAACGTATTTGTAAATTTCTATAATTGAAGTGAGGGCATTTCCAATAGAAGGTTTGTTAAGATAGTGTTTAAAAAGTATAGGGTGCTATAACACTGTCGTGTGACTAGGAGATGGGGAGTATGTAGACGAGCTTTCTAATATAGTGATTTTGATATTTTCTGCAAATGTTTATGTTTAATTAATACTATAATGTAAAGATGAAATGAAAATATGCCCTTAAGTGCCTGAGCGCAAGTGCAAACAGAATTAAAGTAGTTGCATGTAAAAAGTTTTTAGAATAATTTATTAAAAATACGTATTTAAAAGATATTGGTATACATGTGTAATTCCGTATCTATCATAGTTTCCTCGAATATGCCTATTACCCTACATGTTTCTTAAATACAATATCCGTATTTTGGGAAAAGTGCATATTTTAATGAAATACGTTTCAAATTTCTTTAAAATTGTCAGAGCAGAAAAAAGTCCTAAAACCGTGATAAGATAATGTCCTTTCACTCATATACGAGGTATTTGAGTAATAACGAAATTTCCAACTTCAAATTTCTAAATAACTAATTATTTTTTTAAAGTATGAAATTACGGACAAACATGAAAAGTTGATGTCATTTACTATAACATTATTCAATTTTACGTAGAACAGCCAGTCAAGTATGAAATTTACATAGGATATATGACTTGCACTCGAATACTTTTTTGAGAGAGTGTACTTTCTACAGAGGCCATCTTTAAAAGTGAAAGATAAACTAAATTAACAAATATGTTTATGTTTTTATAAAAGTTGTTAATCTTTCGCTCCTGAATACGAATTAACTTTCACACTACCCGAAATATATGTACAGTTATTTGAAATATGTTTTAAGAAGACATGTATTGTTTAAGATTTTTCATCAATAAATTGGGGTTTTTAATATAAATAATACATTTACGTACTTGGCTTTTTATGCACTGAGCATTAGAAATACAATTTAATGCATGGGATTTGTTTTTCTTTATATTTTCCAGTTTACTGTAAGCAAAAGGCAATATACATTGTTTAATTATGTTTCATTTAGTAACATATTTTCACCCACGTACTTATTTATTATAAAAAATAATGAAAGAGTAAATACTGAAAATTTATAGCAGAGCCCATATCTTGCTTACCCAGCAAACATTCGCCCTAGAAAAAAAAATCTCTTCCTTAAAGAAATTATTTTGGAATAGTAATTTTCCCTATAATTTTCTGAAGAATGCATATAGTACTTGCTTACTACATAGCATTCCATTTTAACCCTTTATTGCAACGCTCTAGAAGACAAAAATACACAGCAAAAACATGCAAAATTGAGCTTTGTTCCAGAAAAACCACACATTCTTGTATGAAATACAAAATGTAAGCATCTTGTATGAAATATAAAGTATATTCTTGTATGGAATATTGTGCATTGGTAGAAAGTTGGTTATTTTTATCGTTTTCATCATTAAAATGGTTTTAAAAAATTATTAAGAAATGTAGATGAATACTATGAATATGCATTCTGTCCACTCTAGACGAACTGTGGAGATAAAACAAAAACTAAATAATTATTTTTTTTGTTGGGCTACTTTAAATAGTTAAAACTTTATTTTATACATACACTTGTACAAAGGGTTAAACAATATTTTTGAGGCTTTTTAAATAATTGAATATATTTATTGTATATGATTTCCTAAATTAAAATCAACTATAAAGCAGACTTACATTCTTAAACTTGAAAGCTTTTATTGTCTAGAATTTTTATATAGGAGGCATTTTAAATGGATTTTTAGATTCAAATATTTTCTCATAAAATAATTTTCGATATAAACAGCTAAATACTTTTCAATGAAAATTCACAATTCAAAAAATGTACGATTTATTTTTTAAAATATCTTTGTCGGATATGAAATAAAAACTTTACTTCGATAAATCACATTTCTTAGAATTTTAATGATGTTAAATTACTTTATTATTATTAATCTTTTTCCATTTTAAATTTCGAAGTTAAATTTTAAAAATACTTTGTTGTTGACTCTGTTAAACTTAATGCATCAGTTAATACAAAAAATATTCTACGCCTACATTATAAAAATTCCTGTATAATGTAGATTATATATGATTAATGACTTAAAAATAATTGCCCCAATGCAATCAAAGGCGAGCTGAAAGTATTTCTGCTATGATTTATCAGCTTTTTTTCGTCTTCACAGTAACACCTACCTGACAAGATTCAAATACAGTTTAAGAGAAAACTTGTTTATTTTTGAACAGTTGAAATACTACCGTATTTTCTTTTAAAGAAACAAAACATGGCTTGTTTTAGATAATTATAGTTCCAACTTGAAAATCTCTGAAAAATAACTGACACACGTAATCATCCCAATAGTGCTAACAGTACACAGAATTTGAAAATTTATTTTGTCAAAAAGCTAATTTATTTTATCTAACTGTATAGTATGACAAGCATTTATTAAATTATCACATGTTTTGAATATGTAGTTGTCATTTGTCCTTCAGAAGCATAGAATGCCTTGCGTAATTTTGCGTGGAGTTCATGGTTTGAAAGTCATAACTCATTACTTTTGAGGGAGTTTTTGCAGACGGTGTGTGTCAAATCTACAGCAGATGTAATTTTGTTACATGACATGACAGTTTTGCTACATCGGAGAACTTTGTTAAGCCTAACAGTTAAAAATTAATTTAAAAATTAAAATTAGGGGATTGTGCCTGTAGTCAGTTGTATTACATGTACTACTAGTAACCAGTGAAACATTTGTAAAATAAAACTTTAAAATATCTAACAATATGGAATATAATTTTCGCATAGCTCGTATTTTACGAAAATGATCCCCCCCCCCCAAAAAAAAAAAAAATTGAAAAGCCCAATAATTGGTAAAAATATTTTTTATCGCTACCCATTTTGTAAACGTTAACATGCCAAACATGGTTTTAATAAGAGTTTCAGAAATTTCAGGAATTGAATTTCTTGCATTGTTGAAAATTTATTTATAGTTAGATTACACTGTGTAACAATACTTTTGTTTCTGGGTAATATATATTATTTTCTAATTAGATCTATCATAAAAACCTGGAAAAACTCTGCTTTTGTGGTCAGGAAAAGGAAAGTTAGTAGACGAAACGAAAAGCTAAAATTCGTTTACTGTCATTAAGGAAAGGTACAAACTTTTGGATTTTTCCTTATTTAAAGACAAAAAAGAAACGTTATTTTTCAAATTAACAGTATATTTCAACCAAAATTCTACAAAATGACGAGAAGAAATGTGTAGTTTTGCGGGTGTATGTTACATCATTTGTACGAAAAGCGTGAAATTTGACAGCTATGTAAGTATTTTGGTGGCAGCCGCAAAAGCGAAGTTTCAGGGTATAACTATTTTTTCTACATACTTGCTGCTCAATTAAATAGAGGTCAATACTGTCAAACCAGAAACAATTTTTTTTTTGAAAATTTGTTGCATGGAGTTGTTGTAAATTTTTTAAAAAGATAGGAGATATTTATCAAATAGACTTTTAAAATGGGTGTCAATTTATTTATTTCAAAAGAAGTGCCATAATCAACGAGGAATTATTTTAAGTAATTTTGTTTAAACACGCACGATGCACAAAATGTTGGACAATTGTTTGATGGGACAATGTCTCCACAGTTTTTTAGCAGCAAAATTATCAAGCCTAAACACTGTGCGATTCGAAACAGGCGTGCAATCTTCCTTCTAGTGTTATGTGTGTTTAAACAAATTTATACATTTTAATTTGTTTTTATCATCATCTATTTTTACTCTTTTTAATGTAACTAAAAAAAATTTAAAGCACACACACAGGAATAAATGAAAAATTTCTTAGAAAAAACTTTTTAATTGAAAATTTATGCAATTCTTAAAAAAATTAGCATTATTTTGCTTTAAAACTATAAAGGTAATTTTTTTTTTCAAATTTGGGTACTTTTTGATGAGACAATTTCTCCACCACTTTTAAGCAATAAAATTATCAAACACAAACACTTTTTCGAAACAGGCGTACAAAGTTCCTTCGAGTGTTATATGTGTTTAAACAAATTTATACATTTTAATTTGTTTTTATCTCCATCTCTTTTTAATCTTTTTAATATAACTAGGAAAAATTTAAAGTATACAAACGGGGATAAATGAAAAATGTCTTACTAAAAATTTTTTGATTGAAAGTTTACGCGATTCTTAAAATTTAGCATCATATTGCTTTATAACAATAAAAGTAAAATTTTTCCATACTTGTAGTATCAACTTGTGCTAGTTTTAACCGTAAATGTCAAAAAAGTGACCGTAAAACACTGTGTTAGTTTGCGTAATATGCACACAGCCCCCTCTACGATTTGCTTTCTAACACTCATTTTCTATGGGCAGACTTTCTTCGAATTAGCCACTCTAAAAAAGAAGGCATTGCTTCGACCAAGGCATTACACCTAAAGTCCCATAATATATCAAGAAATACTTAAGGGCGCGAAAAAAAAAAAAAACCCTTCCTTTCTATGGACTGCTGCTCCAACGAATCATACACGGATATAGTGTGTATATATAGAGGACGAAATACATTTGACTCTGCTCTTCTCTATGTGCTTTTGCGCCTGTGATTTTCTTTTGGCGAGAGTTAAAGGAAGCAGAAAACGGAATCTATAGTACACTTCGAAAAGGGGGAGGGGGTGGGGGGGGGGGAACGACTCCAAAATATAAAGGAGGAAAAGAGAAGGAATAGAAAAAGAAGTAAATAAATAAATAAATAAAAAAGTAGAAGAATCTGAAGCCGACAAAAGATAGGGAAGTTATAGAGGGAGGGAAAATGTACAAAAAATTGGCGAAAAAACGTGGGGGATTTGAGAAGAAAAAGAGAAGGAAGGGGAGAAAATGACCCGAAAAATCGCATCACAGGCCTACCTGCCTACCAACGCGAAAGCTTGAGGCGGAAGGCAAAAGGCGTTTATTTTCACTTAAATATTATTTCATCCTCGCCGGCCCACTCGCACTCCATTCAATAAAACAGAAACTTGTCACTCCAAAAACGCCTCTAATAGCATGCAGATTTTTTGGTGTTGCGAAGTGCTACTTCGTATATAAATATATATATGCACCCGAACTGTCTCTGCATTCCGTTTTCTCGGCATTACACTCGCGTGTTCTTGGAAAACGAAAAGTCGTTGATAATTGCACAGGTTTCGTAGCGTGTCGGTTTTAAAAAAAGAAAAAATAAATAAATAATAAACTGTTTGTATTGATTTATTGAGAGAGATTTATTGAGAGAATTTCCAAGGCAGATCGTAGTTCTGTCATGGTTAATGTGTCAAAGAATCTAAACCAACTGTGTCGTGTTTGTCAACATGTCATGAAGCGTTTTCAGAATTTCAAGATTTTGGTTTCAAATAAATACTATTTTAAAGATTTGCATAATAGCATGCATTTCTCTTTCGGAAGTCATTTGTCTTCCCGTAAATGCGCTGTATTTTTCTTGAACATGTTTCGCTTGATTTATTTTGGTTGATTTTGCTAAAAGAATGATCTACAGCATATTTTTAAAACTTATTTTTTTCTTTACCAGATCTTGACGTTTCATTTTTATTAAACAGAAAAAACATCTCTGCGTATGAAAATTTTAATTATTGCAGCTTTAGACGTATTAACTTAAATATTGTTTTAGGCTTTAAATGGAATGCTTTAATTTTTAACCGCAAAGAAAGAAAAAGGAAAAAAAACAGAACCAAACAAAATGATAATATATATATATATATATATATATATATATAATATTTAAAAATCACATGTGTTTTAAGTGTCTCTGAAGTTAGAGAGGCTTGATCATTTTTTTAAATCTGATAGTAAGCAATTTATATTTATTTTTAAATGCTTTTCCAAAAGAAAGTAAAAACTACAATATAATAAGAGGAAAAACAACCCTTTAATAAAATCTGACGTAAAAAAAAAACTTTTATTTTTCAAAAATGAAAATTAAAAATTGCAAAATGTGAACAAGATTCCCAAATCATATTGTTTAGCTTATTTAATTAAAAAAGAAATGGAAAGTCATTTTATTATAATGATTAACGGAAAATTTGAGTTTAAAAAAAACTTTTTGATTCCCTTCTATTGGATTAAAAGAGTTTACTAAACAATTACATATTTTAATAATAAACAAATAAATAAACAATCCATAACACATGTCGCTGGTATTCATTGCTTCGTTATATCTTTCGTAACAAATGATAAATTGAAAACTAATATGTTATAAAACTAATTTTTACAACCTAAAGATCAAACTGTCCATATAAAAATGCAAAATTACATAAAAATGATTTAAGTATGAGAAGAATTAAAACGCCATACATTAAAATATTTTCGGTTTTAAAATTTTTAAATAATGTGAAAATGTTGGGTACAAACGTTCCTATAGTTTAATTTATAGAAATGTTCTTTTTATATGAGTCTCACAATCCTGTAATATCTATATGTTTTATCATTGTCAGCGTAGCATTAAATTATTGAGTAGAAAGCTTATGCGATCTTTTTAATCTCATTTTATCACTAAAGACTAAAGTGGGATAAAAATAAATGCAATTTTCTTTAATTGATTCTTATTTCTTTCGCGGTGAACTTCTAAAGAATAATGTAGAAGTAAGAGGATGATAGACTGAAAAAATAATAGAGGATGAAAAGAAAAGAAAGTGGAGGGGAGGAATAAAAAAGTACAAGCAAGCAGAAGATTCAAAAGAGGGAGCGAAATTCATTAAAAAATAGGGAGGAAAAGAAGATTTTATTGTGAAAGTCATGCTACAGGTTTAATACTATCACTTACATTTTTCGCATAAACCTGAGCCAGTAATTCATTGGATTGTTTTCTTTGTTTTTCTTTTTCAATTATATCAACACCGAATGCATTAATTTTATAAACAGAGTATCGAGAAGTTGTAGTACAGCCGAAAAATTACATTTAATTCATATGTTACTAATTATTAAATCATTATAAATAAATTTTCATGTAAAAATCCACTAAAATAATTTAATTATTTTATGTAAATTTTAGAGCAAGTAATAAAAAAATTGTTGGATGCTTTAAATATTCCATTTTGAGTTTTCTAGAATGTATTTAACAACGTTCGCAGATGTACTATCAGCAGCTTTTAAACATCAGCTTTATTCTACATAAATATAAATATACAACCAATTACACCAGCATACTGTTAACGTAAAGGAGAACTATTTACCTTTCGCATACCTAAATATACAATAAAAGTTTTATTGTATATTGTTGTTTTTCTAAATATCTAATTCAAAATATTTAACTAAAACGTTAAATGAAAAAAACAACAATATACAATAAAACTTTTTTTTGTATATTTAGGTATGCGAAAGGTAAATAGTTCTCTCTCTCTATTTTTCCATAGACACACATACACATTCTGAGCCTTACTTAGACTTTAAAAATCACTATTGAAGAGTGTTTTCCTCATGAAAAAGTTCAAATTAAATTTTTAAATAATATATCAGGAGCGATCCACGGTATCGCAACTAGTTCAAAAGACGCTGAAAAGACGTTCAGTCTGAGTTTTCATGACGTAGGTTGAACATCTTATGAACATCTTTTGAACTAAAAAGTAATTAAAAAACTTTGTAAAAAACACACATAAGAAGTAAAAGGAATTTGTGTGTTTTTTACAAAGTTTTTTAATTACTTTATCGTTTAACACCAGTATTTTGAGTGTTTTTTCAGATCTTTTGAACTAGTTGGGCTGCTAAGAGTACTTAGATCCATTAAATTTAAATACTCCCGTTTATAAATTAACATGAAAATTATGAGTACGCATATTTTTCAGTATACATTGTAACTTCAAACATACACTATTTCAATCTTTTAAGTATTTCTTAATATGAAAAAAGTAATGTACAGTATACATCTGCAAATCAATGACATAGAGATTTTAAAATTCAAAATATTTGTTTATTTTCAACATGAAAAAAAGCTTTCTTGCATATCAAGCCGTTCCATGTAATAAGGGATCAAGTGTCCCTAATGCATATGTGTTTCTTTTTTTAAAATCTTAACCAAATGTAAATAAGCTGTAAGATTTCCAGAGCATCATTTAAGCACTAAGGAACGCTTGAGTTCTCTATCAATAAGCATAACTAATTTAGAGTTATTTTGAAATCAAAAAATAAGAAACAAATATCCTTTGCTGAAAAAGAAAGCTGATATCAAGAAATCAGAGGTTCTTTTTTTCATATTAAAAAAAAAGAACCGAATGAAATTTTTTTCCGGACTTGTTGATAAAGAATAATTAATATTGGTGTTGCGAGTTTAAAAAACTTTAAAACCTTAGGGATCAAGTTTTACAAGTATCCAGGCAATACAACAATGTTCTCTGAACGTCAGTGAGTTCCGCAGACAAGCACATCAATTTCAGGGAACATTGCTGAGCTGCCTGCAAAATTCATCTAGCAAGTTTACTAACTATAACGAAGTTTACTAACCAGTACGAGTTCAAATTCATACGAAAAGAATGTAAAAAAATAAACAGTATATCATAATTTTCACTGTATATTTACGGTATAGGAATACTATTAATATTAAAGAGACAAGAATGAGTAATTTTTTATTAGGAATAATATTAATTTTAATGGGAATAATATTAATATTATTCCTTTGTTTAAAAAGACAAAAATAAGTAATTTTTTTCCATTCGTTATAGAATAACATGGAATTTAGTGTAGTAGACTAATTTTAAGTCTGCAACATTTGCAGCATTTTGTGATTACTTACTTGTATAACTGAAATAGTACTTTACAGTTTTTATCAGGTATTTTTTCAAAGATATCTTGTTGTTAAATTAAATAACACAGAACAACTCTACTAATGAATGTATGCATGAATATTCATTTAAAAATGATGTATATTTCTTTTTTAAAGTATCTTTCGTAAACAAACCACTTCATTCCATGAGAAAATAATTAAGAATTATTTTCTTTTTCTAATATAGCGTTCAAACTAGTCCACATTTTCCCATGCAAATATGCATTTCGTTCAAATCAGTGCCTATTTAGATTATTTCTGTCAGTGCAGCACTAATATTTGCGTTTATATATCCTTAATTTTTATTATGTGGGAATTATATATTTTAATTACGGCCTATTTTCGTTATCGCTCTAAAACTTTTACATTTGTTGATATTAGCACGACATCTTATTAGCATTACAAAGTCAAAAGCTCCAAAAACAACATTAAAAGAATTCTTCTACATGGGATATTTTGATTACATATACCTGTTACTGAAGCGTTAATTTTGTCCGTGGTGATAAATGTTTTTTAAACTGTAGTATAACCCATCGATACTTAAGTTTAATATAAATGAATTAATGCAAACAGACTTACATTATAATTTTACTTAATAAGCAATACATATTGAATTTTTAAAAAAATTTTCTATGCCGTAGTACTTATGTAAATGAAAACATATGAATATCAAAGTATTTTAAAATAAATCTATTTTACGTGTTCGTAGTACAATGAAAACTTTTTATTTTAATTATTTCAATTTATTTTGAATGAACACAAAAATACCTCTTAAGATACAACAAGTTTAACAAGTACTTTTTTAGAAAAAAAAACAACTGATAGATTTAAGAGCATTCTGTCTCAAAATATTTTGACTTACTTCAAAAACTATATTATACAAACATAAATTCCTGAAAAATGATGAGTAAAAGTAATTAAGTACTCTTCATTTTTTAACCGTATTAAGTTTTGGAGAAATGAAATTGAGGAACGATATCACTAGATGTCAAAAATGGTTAATAAGTTTTTAAAAATACTCCTCCACGCTCTTTCAAACTACATTTGTTTTTTGACATAGTAAAATATGTTTAATTGCTTACAATTATCTACTACATCAACCTGTTGCCATCAGTACTATATCTTATTAGTAGATTACTGATTACTTTATGCAGTTGTCACTTTTTTTTTCATTCTAAAGCATATAAACGAAGTAAAGCATTTGAATACTTATGCATTAGAAATATGAAATATTTAATTTGATACCTTTCCAAAATCTATTATAATTTTCAGAAATCATTTTCATTCAAGCAGAATTTTATTTTAATTCATAAAAGTCAGTGCAGGACACGCTTTTCAAACATTCACATTTTTACTAGATCTACATTTAGCATATATTTTATTGGATTTTTCCAAACATTTAAAAACAATAGGGAATGCTTTTACAAACTGCTTTTATAATAATCAAAGCAATAATTAATTTTATGTATAGAAGAAATTGAATAATACTTCCAAAAATCAGCGTAGATAAATTATAATTAAGCAAAATTTAAGAACATTTGTACATTTTTCTCCGTTTTAAGTTATTTTTATTATACAAACAAAGAATAGGTTTCATCAGAAGTATCAGTAAACAAAAAATAAAATTCAGTAAGGGCTTGAGCTTTAAGTTCTTTTACAAATTAATGTATGATATTTACTGGAAGAAAAATGTAAATCAGTTTTAGTAAAACGATAACTTAATTACTCAGTCTTGTTTTATAGATCATATCATTATACCTCTTCAGAAAAGTTTTGACAAAGTTATTCCTTTAGGTTTCCACCTCACTAAAACTGTCAAAGGAATATCCTCGTTATCAAAGCAGCAGCAAAAGAATAACAAATACCTCTTGAAATAATTCCTTGGTTTACTTAATTTATCAAGTGAGACGAAAAGAGCTTGTAAATTGTTATTTTTATAATAATACCATTTACCGGTATTAATTACTTTATGATAAAGCAATTTCAGTACTAATAATGCTTTGATATGTCCACACAACCCTTGGAATTTCAGGCGAAACGAAATGTTTGAAACTTGTTTTCTTAAACGACACTTTTGCGGAAAAATTTAATGGCATCCTTGTTTTAATATAATGATTTCAATATTCTAAAAGAATTGTCACACAATTAAAGCACTTAGACATGTTTCGAATTATGCATAACCAAACACAATGAAAATAATGTGCATAAAATGCGGGTTTGAACAGTTATCATGAGTAGCATTTGTGTCTGATTGATGTAATTATGAAAGATAAAATTCCTTGATCAACTTAAAGGAAGCATGTAATTTTCAAATTAAATTATTTAAGTTATTCTATGCGGGACAGAGTACTTTGATATTTTCAACGCTTATTATACGTTATTATTCCATCAATAATTACTTTGAATGCTTTCTTTGCTTTCAAATATGCATATAAAGTTTGCAAAGAAGTAAGATTCTGTATAACATAACAAATTGCGTTATTTTGTGCTTCCATATGTGTTATAAGTCGTGTTCTAAAATTCAATTACCTGCATGACAGAAACTTTTAGATTTCATTTGTGGAAGAATTGAGCAAGCCTACTTCACATGAAAAATAGTCTACAGAATATGTGAATGTAAACATATATTGTATACTAAATAGTATAGTTAAAATTACTCATCAAGTAATAAAAGCTAAATAATTTAATTTAAATTTACAAATTATTTTAGAATTTTATGTTTCGCTTGCTACAACAAAAATTAATCTGATGATTGATATCGAGATGTTTATTTACCCCAAAATAATTAAAATAACTGTTTTGATTTCCAGGATTTAGAACTATTTATATTATTTATAATTTACAGTATTATGATATAATAGTTCTAAAATTATATTTTTTTTATGTGTTTTCTCAGTGATAGAGTGAAACTGATAGTAGAAATGTGTAATGTATACCAGATTAATTTTTTAAAAAATTAAACAATTTTAAAGTTAAATCTGACCATTAAAGAAACAAATATGTGTTTTTTAATATCCTGCTTTCTAATTAATGGCTTAGTTATAATTTGTTAATAACTTATTGATAAATGAATTAATCACATTGGATAAGAAAAACAATATTAAAATAGAATGGTTTTAAGGTAAAATCTTGAAATTATATTTCTCCTTTGCTATGTCTGCAGACAGTAAAATACCTATCTTTTTTTTTTAATTTTCATAGGTTATCAAATTGTTTCGTACAGGTTTTTAGAATATGTACAAAATGTGTCACGTGCATGACATTATTCAAAGTACGCAGCCAAAAGATAATTTCAGAAATGTGAGGTATGTCTCCTTGGCCCTCCCCTTGGTACGTTTCTAAGTAGTTCTTTCTTTCTTTTTTCTTTTAATCCTGCTCATGAATGAAAGGAATCTTTAAAAGAGACATTTATACCATTTTTCTTTTAATTTCCTAAATGTTTATTGTCCAATACTGCACTAGTGATTTTCATTTGTTTTTCAAGTTGAGATGCGGCAATGGAAGGGACATTTTTTTGTTTAAATCTAACGAAATCTGTCATACTTTTTATGACTGTGACATTTTTCTTCGAATGTAATGCGAGTCAGGCTTGGTTCCCACTTTAATTTCTTTCACCAACGCATCCCATTAAGATACTAATGCACATTGTGTGCAAGTAACAAACCTTAGAAAAACAGCACTGACAGAAAAATTCTCTGAGTACCTTGCCCAAAGTTTATAATGGTCATCCTGTTTTACTAATCATCTGGAATTATGACCCTCAGGAACAATATCTGGAATTAATGTCAATCACTATGTTCATATTGATGGACACTCAGCTCAACAGTGTGAACTATAATAAAAAAATGCGTGTAATTATTTAAAATTTTTTATGTGTTCAACTTTTCTATTTAAAAAAAATCAGGTAGTCTCTTCTGAAACTACCGCAAGATATATTAACGTAGGACTCGTTTAGTTACTTTCAAGGTGCCCGTTGAAAAATGATGAATACAGGACACCCTATAACACAGGTCCTATGAGAAAGAATTCGTATAACAGGGCGGAACAATTATATCTGTGTTTGTATAAAAGAGGTTTGTGTAACACTTTAAAAAATAACATTCCTGTTTTGATTTTGATTGCGTTTCAGCATTGATGACGTGGCTCATGTATTTTTATAATCTGAGTGACTCCTACAACACGAATTCATATAATACGAAATGTATCTACCGTGTTATAGGATGTCTGTCCTATATCGAAACTTTTAATTTAATGCGATCGAAACATTTATTTACACAATACATTGTATTTTAATCCATACTGTTTCAAATTTAAACCATTTCTGTTTTTAAAATTCATAGCTTTGTGTTAGAATTTCATAATTTGAAAAATTAAAAAGTCGTGCACGATAATATAAAAATGAAAACAATTCATGTGTCATGTAAAATTTTCGATTTGAACGTTTGAATATTATATAGA